>CM022106.1:3964007-4104007 GCA_011114355.1 Carex littledalei | reverse complement strand
TAGGGTAGTAGTGATAACTGATAAGGGATCAAGATTTTGTGTTCTGGTACGGACATGGCAAGCGCATGTCGACGTTTAAATAAGAGAACAGGTTTCTAGAAGAATAAAATATATTAATCCGCCACATTAGCTGTACTTTGTATTAGTCACAGGGAATCCGACTTGAGAATTCATGATTTTATTTCATTTCCGTGCCGTTCATGAGTTGATTTATTGAAAAGTTGCAGAAATATTTAAACCGTTGATTCCAAATCTGACGGGACAGATTAATGTTGACCGTATATCTATATTGGTAGTTTACCAGCGCGTTGGGATCGATTTTATTAATATAAAATTTAACAGGCTGAAACCAGTTGTTTTGAACCATGCATGCAACCTTCACTATATGTATTTATCTATTTAATTAGCATATATACGGACTCACGTTTTGAAATGTTAGTTATATTTTAAATTTTGTAATATATTTACTCAAAAAAAATTTGAATATAAATATGAATATGGATTGAACAAAAAAAAATATAGATTTGAATACAAATATAGTTCAGATATTAAAATAAAAATATCACATATTTTCATAATCAATATCAACATAATATTTTCATAACAAATAAAAGTTAAAATAATTATATAATGATGATAAAAAAATAATTACTAATTATTGTCATATTGTTAGTCAAACTATATCAATAAATTAAAAATCTTAACAAAAGATGAAACACAAGCAGATATAATGGAATAATTATATCTAAAATTAACTGTTTTTTAGATCTTATATTATACTTTAAAAGTCTAAATCATAATGGTACATCAGCCTGTACATATATTTGGCGTATGATCCGAAATTTTTATTAATACCCTAAAAAAAATAGCAAATTTATCCTCCGCATTGAAATTTTTTCAAAAATAACCTAACCACCCCACGTTTGGGCAGTTTGCTATAATTTTTTTTTTAGAGATGTTTATTGTGTATAGAATTTGTCAATTTTTTTAGAGATGTTTAGTGGGACATTTGTCAATTTTACGTCTCCAATTGGTGCCTGGCGGCTGTTCAAGTATTTGCATAATCACCGTTGGATCTCTGCTGGATCCAATAAGGTGTGTCAATTGAATATTGCGCGGATCCAGGTAATATATAGTTTTGTTAGATTGATCCAAGTTAAATTTGGGTTTATGTGTTAGTCGTTGAATTAGAAATTGTGGGGAATTATTTTTTAATTGAAGTATCATTTGATTTTGGATTATTTCTGGTGAAGCAATTTGTTCGAATATCTCTTTTGGATTTGTTTTGTGTATTGTTCATTGGGAGGTGGTACTTGATGTTTCGGGCTATATTTGCGTAGCTATACACTGTTTCGCTATCTTTGCTTGTAATATGTGGCCTGAAAGATATTAAGCTGTTTAGAAAAATAATTTCTTGTGGAAACTGTCTATATGTAGGGTAATATTTTATCTAATATTTACAGTACCGTATAGTCTCATCTCAAGTGAGAGCTCTTCTGATGTTGAGTACTAATGTTTTATCTAATATTTATAGTAGTTTTGTAGTCATACTCTTTATAAAAAAATATATATGATGCTCCAGCATGGTATTCGGCTTATTATGTCTTGATGTGTCCATTATTTATGAGACATATAAGGCTAGTTGAGATTGCAAATTAGAATGCCGCTTCGAAGTAATCTAATGTGACAGGATCTTGTGGGGTACCGCACATTCCATCACAAAATCAGATCGATGTAATAGCACATAATCTGATCCTTATAAAGGATCAGACGATCATTATCTGTAATAATCCTCTTAGCTCTTGTCTATCGTTTATATTTTTTTTAAATTGATTACATATCATATATTTTAGAATAGGTGTCATATAATATACAGATTAGATGAAAATATTAAGATCTCTAAAAAAAATATTTATAGCAAACCGCTCCATTGGTGGAGCCGTTTGGTGAACATCTATAAAATAAAAAATAAAAAAAATAATAGCAAACCACCCAAACGTAGGGCGGTCAGCTATACATCTGTAAAAATTAAATAAAAATAGCAAACCGCCAAAATATGGGGCGGTTAGGTTATTTTTGAATTTTTTTTAATGCGGATGGTAAATTTGCTATTTTTTTTTAGGGTATTAATAAAAATTTCGGCGTATGATATGGGCAAAAGGAAAAGAATTCTCTATATATTTTTAAGAGTGAGTTATGGTAATATGCATAGCACGGATTGGTCCGTACTACGGATCAATATTTTCGTTTTCAAAATCTTAACGGTCGATCCGAACTGTTCAACATGATTTTCATATGAGAATATACTTGTGGGCTAAATTTTTTAATTTTTAGAATTTTTTTTACTATTTTTTAGATAGGTAGAAAATCACTGTTTTTGGATGGTCCAGAATTTTCAGATCAAGTGATTTTCTACCTATCTTAAAATATAGTAAAAAAATTCGAAAAAATATAAAATTTAGTCTGCAAATACATATTCATGTGGAGATCACGTTGAACGGTTCGGATCGACCATTAGAATTTTCAAAATGAAAATATGACTCCGTAGTACGGACTAATCCGTGCTATGCATAGTACCATAGACTCACTCTATTTTTAATGTATTATGTTATATGACTAAAGGACACGAGTAATTATTAACAAATATTTATGACCAACTAAAAACAATAATGTCAAAATGACAACTAAACTTATAAAAGAAGTATTATGTCCAAAGGCAAATTCTTCTATGAACTAATACTACCGTCAGCACTGTTCATTCGGGGTTAATCAAACGGTTCATATTAATTTGTTACGTTCATAAATTTTCACTCCATTTTTTGTCGGAGGGGTAAAAATATAATTTCACACAACCTCCTTTCTCTCCCGCGATCTCCTTCTCCCCATTTCAAAAACAAAAACAATTCGCGAGACCTAACCCTCCCCCTATCTCCTTCTCCCCATATCTCTCGCTACGCGATGCGATCTCTCTCCCGATCTCTCACTACAAGAAATTCTGTCTCTCTCCCGATCGCAACCCAAACCCTAGACCCTCGCCTCCCCCTCGTCGCTAATTTCTCTTGCGCTGGTGCCAACCCGCGATTCTGCTGTCTCTCTCTCTAAGCCCGAGCACCGAGCAGAAACCCTCCCCCCGCTGTCTCTCTCTGAGGACCGAGCACCTACCGCTTTGGCGACCTGGCGACCTAACCCTCTCTGGTATAACTTTGCATTTTTCATTTTTTTTTTTCATTTTTTTCAGTATTTTTAACATATAATGGTTCCACCTTCATCCGTCCACCTCTCGATTTTTGGGTGTTCTTCTCCACAATTCGTAGATTAAGCTTATTTTAACATGTTTAGCAAGTAGAGGGCATCAATATGAGTTTCCAGCTCAGATTGAGAGAGTTTTAGAGGGTCAGCTGAGCTTGTACAACTGCTGGCCCGAGGTTTTAAGGGTTCATCCACTTTCCTTCTTCAATTGAACTTATATCTTGCTTGATTATGGCCATACATCATGATTCACTGCTCTTTTAAATGCCTACTCTATTTGTCCTTTAATACAGCATTTCTGTTACCTGATATGAATAGAAAGGATAGTTTAAGTTATACATAAGCATACTTCTATTACTCTAATTTCCATTGTTCAAAAACTTCTGTTATTACTGTACCTAACCTTAGTTGTTTATGTATAACTTCTTTATAGCGTTCACAGTGCTTGGGAAAGCATGGTGGCATATGAAGCATGTAATCGGCTTTGCATGAATGCATGCAAAAGCGGTTGCACACAAGTTGCAGAATTTTTGCAAGATGAGTGTGTTGTTCTCAGAAATGCATTTGGGTACGTTCAGTTTAATTGTAGTATATATTTAAATCTTTTAGTTATACACAACTTATCTTTGTTTGGTATTTGTAGTTTTCTTTAGTATATTTAAATTTTGTGTAGGGTAACACTTAATTTATCTGTCTCGAACACTTTTGAAAATTTGACTGTGGTTCTGGTTTTGTTGAACAGTATACAGAAGTTTCTACTACAGCCCAAAGGGCAACATTCGTATGTTGCCCGGATCAGCTATGAGAAGGAAGCAACTAGCAATCCAAAAGGAAAAAAAGTTATTGAAAAAATCGAGGTTGAAGGTAGAAAACTTGGTCTTTACAAGTATTTTTTTACAAGGCAGTTTTTTTTATTAATCAAGGTGAGGTTCCCAAATCTCAAGATTGACATGTCTGTCTTTGATTTTTGCAGTGAAAAAGATTCGAAATAGCCCTCAGAAATCGACGCTACGTAATATCAGTTCCCTGCGGTCTTTTTACACGCAAGTTGGTTACATGCATGTGAGAAATATGACAAAATTAGTGAAGAACCAGATTGAAAATACAAGGAGAACATCTTTTTCAAGTGCGGGCTCCTCAATCTCACAAGAAGGTTCGTTTCTTAATAACTTCTAAATATGTATTTTTTTTTTGCAAAACACACCTGTTATGTCATTTTGCCACTTTGAAACTAAAACATGAATAATTTCTGGTCTATGCAAGTAATCCAAGATTTGAGCCTTTGCTGTAAAAAGTCACATTTTGTTTGTGTGGGCCCAATTTGTTATTGACGGCTAATTTAATAAATTTATATTTATGCACCTTTTTATGATTTTTTTCTACCCTGAAAAGAAGAAAACAAGCTCTACCAAATTTCTCAAAAAAAAAGAAAAGAAGAAAACAAAGAAGGTGGTTAAACAAATTGAATTAATAGAGATGGTCAAAGAAGGTGGTTTTCATTAATGTGTTTGAAAACATGAGCTTTTACCGGGTCTTATCCTATAAAATGTGTTACACCTAACTCTTACTCAGTCTTTACATGCTTCTATGATTACCAGCTCATAACTTGCTGGGGGTAGGGGACATATTTATAGGCCAAGGAAGTTCCTCTGTTTTATAGAAGTTCAAAATAAAATGCCCTGATTTATTTATTAATTAGCTTTCGCATGCATAAGTTGTTAATCTGGATATCTATAGCTCAACTTATTAAGGATCACTCAAGATACACATAGTAGAGGTCTCTCATGCATGTACACAGTATATATGTTTTTTGCAGTAGTCTTACTTCATTATTGTATATTGGTTTTTCAGGCAGGAGGTACCTGCCCCAGTTGCAAGGAACCATACCGGGTGACGGATCTAGAAGAAATGGGCAATGTAGATGCCGATGGTGGGACTATGACATTGCCGCTGCCACCTGGTGCAGGAAATAAGATGGCACGTAGACTATCACTGGTGAAATCCATGAGGCGCAGCCAGGCTGGCGACTGGGACCATTATAGATTTTGTTGTATGATGCCGATGGTGGGACTGGCGACTGGCGACTGGCGACTGGGCAATGTAGATGCCGATGGTGGGACTATGACATTGCCGCTGCCACCTGGTGCAGGAAATAAGATGGCACGTAGACTATCACTGGTGAAATCCATGAGGCGCAGCCAGACTGCCACCTGTTCCATTATAGATTTTGTTGTATGAGGCAGCCTCTATCTGGTGTACCTTTTTGTTTTGGCTGAAATTTAATTAATCCTGTGGTACTAATCAGAAAAAAAGAGTAGAGGCTTACTAGGAAGCACGACTCAATCTTATTTATGTAATTTTTTACTTTTGTCTTGACAGCCATTGTCGTCATTATTTACTAGCAAGTATATATGTCATAATTCTTTACTATTTTTGGATTGTTTGCAAATTATTATAGACTCTACAGACTATCAGTCTTGACTCAGTTTGAATAAAATTGTCAAATTTTGGAAATAGACTTGTATACATGTCGCCATTAATTATCAAATTTGAATTAAATGGTTCGTTATGAATGTCAGTCTTTCATTAAATAAATTAAAATTGACTTTATGAGAATTTTGTGTTAAAATTGACTTTACATAGAAATAAGAATCATTAAAAAATTCAAAGCGTACATGCGCAGATTCCCTCCTAATTTCCCGTTTTTTTAAGATTTTTTTATTTTAATGTTTTTTTAATTTTTTATTGTCTAATTTTTTTTAAAGAGATGCAGCAAATAAATTGAAAAATACATTTTCAAACCATTTTGCAATTTTTTACGACAAAATCATAATTATAAATGTTAATTTTATATAATTTTTTCATTGTTAGTTCCTTCATCATGTAATGAAATTGTGGACCGTTCAATTCCGGACGAGCGATCGACGGTCGATCTGCCATGAAATGGTTCCAAATTTATTTTGAAATGATCAAGAGAAAGTGTTATTCGTATCCAACATAATAGTTCTGAACTATGTTTGTGTCCGAGCCTCGATCCAACGTGAAGTCTTCATAACCCTTCGATGTTCCGATTTTCCATCCGCTTGATGGATGGGTAAATAAAGTTAAAATTCCATCAAAATTTGCTGCACTTGATTAAAGGCTGTAATCTTTGATTTGAACGGTCCCGATCAATCAATGAACTAATCTTTTTTGTGCGTCTTCACAATCTCACAAAGCAAGAGTTTATGTTTTATGAAACATATACTCTTGCTTTGTGAGATTATGAAGATGCACGTAAACATATCGTCCGTTAACCGATCGGGACCGTTGAAATCAAAGAGCACTGCATTTAATGTATTTCATGAAATTTTCATATATTTTTTTTTTCATTTACCCATCCATCTAGTTGATTGAAGATTGAAGCATCGTATGGCCATAAACATTTTGGGTTCGATCGAAGCTCATACATAATAAAACTTCCGAACTTTTATGTTGGTTGCGTTCAATACTATACCTTGATCATTTTAGATCAGATTTGGACATCTTTTGTTGCAGATCGACCGTTGAATTCTTGCGTGAAAACGAACGGTCCGAAAATGTTTCATGCATTTGAATGGACATATAATGATCAAAGTCTATAAAAATGAGAAAAAATGATATTGGTAAGTATTATTTACCATATAAGATGTAAAAAAATTAAAAATATTCATTTAAATTTTTTTTATATGTATTACTGTCAAAAATACAAAAAAAATGCAAAAAATACTTATTTTTTTGATAAAAAAAAAGGGCAAAATCCGCCTCCCATCTTAGAAGCCAATGAGATACAATCACAGGGATCGCTGACGTGGCTATATTTTTCGACGAATCCCGCCTCCAATCGTTTCGTTTTACTTATCCCGAAATTTCAAATCCGCCTCTCTTTCTTCTCTCGCCTCTCTATTGCTTCGTACTTCTTCCCCTTTCTCCCCTTGATCTCGTCTCTCTCGTCGCTCTCTCTATGGCTCCTAAAAGAAGAAGGTCAGGACTTTCTTTCAATTCCTCTCTTAATCTCTCTCTCTGATAACAGAAAGAGGCTTAATTAATTTCACCTCCGATATCTTTCTCTATCAATTAAGAGACAAATAGATCTTGGACAAGCGATTAATTCTATCTCATCATGCTCTCTCTGTATCCATTCAATTAAGAGACTTTTTCCATCAATTTAGTTATATATAACCATACATGTCTTTAATTTGTTTTCATAAAGTAAAAGTCGGGTACCTTACTCTAGTAAGTAAAAGTTTTGCAATGAAATCAACTGGACAATTTGGGTACCTTAGATTACAAACAAATCTCTTATTTGTTACTACCCTTTTGGCTAAAAGCTGAAATTAAGGATTTATCAGCCTTGCAGTTTATTTGTTTAATTAAGATGTAGGATCGATGCATCTCGATTGATCGTACTTTGTTAACTACGTACCTCATTAATTAATTAAATTAAATTAATTGTTTCTTTTTGTGGTTGGTTGTGTTTGGCAGAATTAATTTGACGGGGGGTTCATGGTCTCAACTTCCAATTGATATTGTGGACAACATCATGAAAAGACTAGACTTACCAGTAGATGTGGTCTCCTTTAGTGCTGTTTGTAAGCCATGGCGCTATGTTGCATTGGGGTTTCACATGAGTCTCTACTGCAAACTTCCAATGCACCATTTCGTACCCAAGAGGATCCCTCTTCCAATGCTCCTACATCCTGGTTCTGATGGTCCTAATACACATCGATTCTACAATCTCTGAAAATTGTGTTAATTGGATCCAGCTATTCCTTCATTTCCCCAAAATTCTTATTCTGCCAATTCAATTTCTTATTTAGTTAGAATTTCTTCGAATTTCTTGAAAATTATTTAGTACATGAAATGTTCCAAAACTTTTGGTTGATATTAACCTATTAATGGCTTTTTGTTCTATCACTCCCACATCCGCCTCTCACTCCCAAATCGCCCCTTCTCAGGTACTAGCAGGCACAGGTACTCGAATGCTCCCAAATCGCCCCTTCTCAGGTTTCTAGCTGTAAGATTTCAATTTCTCATTTATCTCTCTAAATTTCACTTTTAGACGCTCAATTTCAGAGAATTTCTCCTTAGACGCTGAATTTCTCATTAAATATGTTGTCAGGTATGCCCCTTTGCTCGTTCCTTTGTTCAGGTACACTGAATTTCTCTAAATTTTGCCAGTTTTCTGGTATTGTGTGTGCTGTTGCACTGATTACTTGAAAATAGGATTACTTGTCAGTGTGTTGATTCTTTTTTCTTTTTAGAAAATGCAGGTTTACAGATTTCATTATATTTTTTTGGAAATATATTTAAGTGTTTAGAATGAAATAGTTTTATGGACAGATAATGTAAGTACTTTAGAAGGGTTACTTACTTACTCTGCCAATTCACCTATGTTTCTAGATAGATGTTTGTTTAATTTACAAAATCGCATATACGCCCTTCCAAATAGATGTTTGTTTAGTAGTCAGACTGGTACTGGTACAGATATGTTGTTCAGCGATCTTGTATGGGCAATAAAGCTTGATGTTAACCTAACATTGTGTTGATAAATCACTTCTGCAATTGAGGTTAGTTTACCCCAGTGTGTTTGAACACCAAAGAGATTAAAGAAGAAGCATTTCTGATATGGATTGAAAGTTGACGAATCAGCATTTCTGATCAGGATTAAAGAAGTAGCATTTCTAAGAAGAAGGCTCGTTTAGAGAGATTTTCACCAGGATTGAAAGTTGACGAATCAGAAGAAGAGAAAAAGAAGGCAAGGGCACTCAGGTCATTTTTCAACCTTTTATTGTACTTCCCTTGAAAACCTTCAGTGTAGTAGTGGTTTCAACATCAACTAAATTTAGCCAGCAATGATCTGTTAGCAACATCAACTACTTTTTTTCAAAAAAAGTGCAAGTTAAATATGTTAATATGCGACTGCTCGATATTGTAAAGGTATTACTGGTGCAGCTATGGTATTACTGGTACAGCTATGTATTGACAGTTATGTATTTCTAGCTATGGTATTACTGGTACAGCTATGTATCAAATGTACTTTACTTTACTCTTATATGTTTCTATATCAAAAAGGTAGTATAAGGATCTCATGGATTTTAGTCCATTCCATTCCATTAATTATTCAAAGTTAATGTTTGAGTTTTGTGCTAATGTTGTTGTGCTAATTACTATTTGCAAAGGATGTCAAACCCTATTTGCCGGAGATGTCTACGAGTTACTATTGTGACAATGGCACACACCGCAAACAACAACGGTCAAAGATACTATAATTGTACCACTACTAATCATGGATTTGTGGGGTGGTGTGACAATGCTATTTTCCACCAAATGCAAACCAATTCATGCTTCGCCGGTTTGAGAAAAAAATGAATGTGATGTATAGGAAACTAGTAATTGCATTTCTAATTGGTTTTCTAATTTTGTTGTTCTTTAAGTAGCATGTAAGTTACTTGGATGGCATGTAATTGTAATGACATTGGCTAGGTGATGATGTTAGTTTTTGATGTAGTGTGCCTTTGTCGATATGAATGTGTAATTTTAATAGTTAATTTGTATGCTTTTTTGAAGGCATGTTGTCTAATTAGCACTTAGGACCTATGTGAGCAATTCAAGCTTGTTTTGAACTATTTTGTAATTTTAATGAGCAATTAGAACCTATGTGAGTTTCTGATAGCTGAACTTTCAAATTGCAGCTTCCTATTTGCAATACCGTTTAATTCACAGTTCAGAACAGTAAGCATGTGCAACTCGAGCTGCTTAATATCAAATTCAATATCAAATTGCATGTGCAACAGTAAGCATTTGCAATACCATTTAATATCAAATTGCAGCATTTACATCACGCCATATACATCATTCCAAAATACAAATTCACATGCCCAAGCATATAAAACAAGTGCTTAATAGTACCTCATATCACTGATCAGCAACCATATAAAACAAGTGCTTAATAGTACCTCATATCACTGATCAGCAACCATATGAAACAAGTGCTTAATACACATTTCGTAGTACTTCACAGTTTCAACATTTCACAGTTTTCAAACCTTTTGCTAATTAAAGCAGAATACAAATATCACACATCTATCTAGCCAGAAATTAAAGCAGATTACAAATATTAAAGCACAAACTATGGCAGAATACAAATATCACACGTATCTTTGAACTTAGTAAGTATGCAACTAATCAGAAAGCTAAATTTCCAAAATGTGTAAGCAAAAATAAACATGCGACATCAATCTGACCAAAATAAGCAAGCATCATATAACATCATTTGACCAAAATAAACAAAATAAGCAAGCATATGAAGTCATTTTAAGCACATGACCTTCACTCGACAACAAGTATTAAGATTGTTATTTTCCTTAAAAAGTCTAAAGATTTCCTACAATTCCCCTAGTTTTTGCATGATCCTTTCGGCGCCTTCATGTTACTTCGTATCCATATAGTTTTGGCCTTGCACCTGCATGCAAAAAAAATATTCAAATTTACTTTCTTTCAATTATACTTTGCTGGCAAGAAAGAAAAAAAGAATGAATTAAAATTATTTTTGTAATGTCCTAGTGTGATTATGCAAGACAGCCCCTAAACATCAAAAATTTACAAGAGCAAAAAACAAGACAGAAAAATCCCTGTAAAAAGAACAAAATACAAAAAATGAAAATATGCAAGACAACCCCATCTTGGAATTTCATTTTTTTTTTATGAAGTAAGAACCTTACTTATTTGTGTAACTCACTGTTACAGTGATGCTACTGAATCATGGTAGGCAACTCTAAACCAAATAACCCATTAACAACTCTAAACCAACTCTAAACCTTACTTCTTATTTCAACGAGTGGATACTCCTTGGATTTCAATTTTGACAGGGCAATGATTGCTAGCAGAGTTTTCTATACCAGACCAGAAAGGATTTACCTCTCCTCCATAGCCAAAAATTAAACCTTGACAAATTGGCCCGAATTAACCCCATATTGCCCCTCTGCAACTGACAAACTAAAAAGAAACATAAATAAAAAACAGTAAGGCATATGGTTCATACATTACCATGGTATTCTTTCAAAAGAGGTGAAAAAAGAAAGAAGAAATTATGTACATATAGTTAGAAGTTTTTTTTGAAAAATAGGCTGAATGCCCTTTCATTAATGAAAAGAGAAACTTACAAAAATCCTAAGTTGCAAAAATTCAAACATAACAACTAAGGTGCCAGTACAAACTGGACAGCACCAATATATTGGTGATGCTCATTTTTTTCTGAACTCTTAACTTGATTCATAATTTCACTAAGCAGCTGGTGATCATAGAAGTGTGTTGCAGTGAAAGTGTAAAGTTCATTACAAGATGCATTAATAATTGTTTATTAGAGAAGGCGTATCAACTGACACAATTTGATTTCTTCTCCATCATCATCTGCACCAGAAGGGCTGCTCTCTATAGTCTGCAAGACAGCAACATATCCATATTGTCAAAATGAAAACTTCTGAGCTAACACAGACTGAAAAGTTACAATTAAAATGAGAAAGAAAGTTACCAATGTGAAGATTGTGTGGCTTCGACTGCTGACAAAATTGAAATTATTAGACCCCACATGCCTGTGCTCTGCACCGTAATATTGGATTGAAGAACTTATTACAAGAATTAGCAATATCTCTAATTCATAAGAATGAAATTCGTAATATTACTGGTAAACACTACTTTAATGGCAACCATGTAAGCTAGTCAATTAAATTATTAAGATTATACTTGCTCTACATCATGTCTAGACAAAACAAAAAATAAAACAGGCTCATGTGAACATCAGTACCTTCGCCAGATGCTATTAAAGAAAGGGCATGAGCAGGAGACAACACTACCTCTTCTTTAATTCCTTCCACATATGTTCCCTTCATATAATACCAAGCAATTCAAGTAACTAATAATGATTGTTGGTGCTACATTTGGAAATAATTTTAAGTAGCCTAATATCTGCTTGTAAATAATTTTAAGGGGTATGAAATTAGCTATCATTCAAAAAGAAAAAGAAAAAAAGATATATTTGTTACTGACTTTGAGGCACTGGTGCCGGAGAGAGAGGCGTGAAGCACTAGCTTAGGGAGAATGGTGGACCGAGAGAGAGTAGGGGGGTGGCGGAGGGAGGTGCTGGAGCGAGAGAGGCGAGGGGCTAGTGGAGAGTGAGAAAGCGGGAGGAAGAAGAAGACGAGGGGCTGGACGACCGGAGGAGAGGTCGCGGAAGTGGACGGCCGAAGGAGAGAGAGATCGAGGTCGCGGAAGAGGGAAAAGATGAAGGGTTTATTTTTTGCGTGAAAGAAAAATGGTTTATCGGGTTTATGGGAGGGAGAAGAAGACTAGGTATTGGACGTCTCCAGTGGCCAGCGATTTTCTCCAATATATATATATCATTTTACCTATTTTACCCTTTAAGGAATCAACGGTTAATATGAATGATCTACTGTAGTTCTACTGTAGCAGTAGTGCATAGAAGCATCCCTCATGTCCAAAATGTGTTTTATAATTTACTGGTTAACCGGCGGGTCCCACTTCTAAACCTCAAGTTAGAGACAAACGAAAAAAATAGTCAATGACAACAGGCTCCGCAGGCAGAATAAAGTCAACTAGAGATGGGAAATAATTATGCTGCGATTCCTGCTATTCCAAATCGAGAACGGAATCGGACCTACGTTCAACGACCATGATGACCGTCCGATCTAATTTAAGATTTTTGCGCACAAAAATTGATACAGATGCGCACGAATTTTAAAGTGTTCCACACGAATCTTAAAACAAATATACGGTGATTAAATCTATCGAACCAGAGTAGGTCCGATGCCCATCGGACCTACTCTCAAGTGTTCCAAATCTAGTATGTTTATCGGTGACTTGAAACTGGAATAATTACACCGGTGAAAACTTAATATTCCATGTGAATTGCTTCCAACGGAGGGACTCTAAGGCGACTCTAAGGCGACTGCAGGCGACTGAAGGCGACTCAAGCTCACAATGGCGGCCAACCAAGCTCTGATGACGGCAGGTGATTCCCAAGGCGAGTGGCATGTTGTGAGGCGGCACCGAAAGACTCGGCCAAACCATGGTACCCCCGCTGACGCACATGACAAGATTCGACCCTATGTGCCTTTCTCATTTCGGGCCACGTACGCTCAGGTGGTTGCCTCCTCGCAGTCCCGGACTCCAACAAGCTCCAATGCTTCGACTAAATCTTCTACTCCTCCATCTTCCCGTGCCACAACCCCTCCCTCGTCCCCACCTGCCCCCACATACTTCTCTCCTCCACAAAGCCCAGATACCCGTCTTAGGTTCCCGCCGCTGCCTGCCTACTCTGAGTGGCGGGACAGGTGCTTCAAGTGCTGCCATCTAGGTCACACTGCCGCCCATTGCACCAAGGACCGCAAATGTGGGCGTTGCTGGGGGGATGACCATACTTTCAGCAAATGTCCCTCCACTAAGCTCAGCCCCGCAGCGTGACTGTTTTATCCCTCGCCGACATACGCCCCGGCTGTAACCCCGCATCGCTATGAACCCCGATTCAGTGACCTTATGGGGCAGGCGTCTCAGGCCATCACCGTCCCCCCTGCTGGAAGCACCGTCAAACAGGTCTGCTACATAGAAAGGGATGAGGCTTTCAACAGAGAAGTGGAGAGGCTAAGTCATGCGGTCGTCCTATCCTGCTGCGACCAGTCTGGCCAGCTGACTGTATTGCAGGTCATTGAAATGGCGGTCAACACTGGCCTCTTAAGGGAGGAAGAATTGCGTGTTGCTGAGCTCTCGGGTGATAGACTCCTCCTTCACCTACCAAAAGGGCTCGCGATTGAGACCTTTGTCCGGGCAGTACCGCAGTCGATATGGGACCGAGGTTATACTTTCCAACAATGGTCCCTCCTGGATGAGGCCGAGATTACTATGCCGAGGTTCAAGGTCCTTTTGGACCTGGTCGGTCTGCCGCTCATGCTATGGCGAGAGATGGCGGTGATCCGCGTGATATCGGGTTTTGGATTGTTTCTGAGGTCTGTGCCGGCTTCACGCAAATCAGACCGAACGGCATGGCGGGTAGCTGTTGCTATGGATGACCTCAACCAGATACCTCAATCCATTGCCTACATAGTCGGTGGTCTTGAATACCGGGTTAATGTGGTGCCGGTAAACTGGTCCAGAGGTGCGATATACACCCGGGAAGACTTCCCGGCACAACCCGTTAAGTATTCCAGACTGCCTCCCCCGTCGGAGGACCACGGTGTGCATGGGACAGGGAGCCGGGATGGCCCTAACTCTAGTGATGAGGAGGAGCCTGTGGCATGCTCAAGGAGAGTACTGCTGGAGCTTTGTCAAGGGCTGCCGGTGGACGCTATACCGTTGGAGATAGTCAGCTTGCTCTCCGGCCGGAGGGGCTCCAACCAGATCCCCATGGAAGCAATGTGTGAGCTACACGCGACCATGGATGTCCACGTGCCGTACCACATCCCGATGTCCTCGAGCAGAAACAATGGGGCGGGTCAGGACGGTGCGGTTTCCGACCTGGTATCCCAAAGGGAGATCGCTATTGTTTACTCTCAATCCCAGCGCCAAACCCCAACGGATCCCCAACCAAATATTCTTAGAGGCGAGTGCACAGCACGCAGGCGCTATGGTACAAAAGAGGGTACATTTCTGGAAGAACCAGTCTGCACTGAAATCGGGCCAGTACAAGGTACTGTAGCAGCTAACCTTGGAAGTAACAATGCGGATTTATTGCGGCTGGGGGAGCCAAGTGTTTTACAGGAAATGAATCCTCGGCCTCTAAGTCCTGCACAGCACAGGGATGGCCACACGGGGGAGGAGTCGTCTTTGATCGAAGGGGAGACAACTCAGCTACCTCAGCGGCTACTAGGCAAGCACGTGATTCCGGTCAACACATCACGACATAATCGCTTTAAGGGCTTCTTGGGCCGCGGGAAGGGCCGGGCAGGCCCGCAGCTACATAAAACTGCTACGGGTCAGTTTTCTACTCGCACCACGCAACTCGCAGCTGGAAATCTAATGGCGAATGCGATGGGACAGCCACAGGGGATCCAGGGGGCGGGGGCCTCTAAAATTTCCCTGAAGCACAAGAGAAAGGCCACCTCTGGGCCTGGAGAATCCAGCAAGAAGACACTGGGCCCAATTCGGATTGCGAACAAACCTCCAGTAATAAAATCGGGCAGGCCTAAAAAGAAGTCAGCCACTACGGCCCCAAACCCGGTAGCAGAAGTGGACCGTACCTCTGAGGGCCTCTATGAGGTGCGGGTCCAGTATTCACACTGTGTGAACATTGCCCAAGGTTGTGGGTTAGACCCCACGGAAGTTGTCAAGGTGGTCCAGGAGGATAATTTGGAGCGGGCTACGGCTTCCATACACAGCCCACTACAAGAGGAGATAGATCCGGATAGGTTTGAGCCGGACCCGGCGGATAAGCTGGTCTCTGACAGCGATTGATACTTGTGCATGTGCCATGCAGGTTGATGAATGGATGAAGCAATTAGTTTTTAAATGAAGACAACACAATTTAATCTTTTATCTTGGAATTATAGGGGTTTGGGTAGTATTGAGAAATGCATGGTTGTTAGGAATGTCATTAGGAGCTGTCGTTGTGATGTGGTGTGAATCCAAGAAACAAAGTGGAATTCATATGAGTTGAACTATTATCTGGCTTTGTTCCCTTCTTACTTTAATCACGTGGGTATGTAATTTCGGCAAAGAATACCAAAGGTGGCTGTGTGATATCCTGGCGTAAATGCTATGAGATGCAGAACTCTTGGAGTACCACTAACACTATTTCAGTGCTGCTTAAACACAAGAGTTCGGGTGCAACTATGGTAATTACCAATGTCTACGGGCCAAGTGTAGATGACAAAAAGATTGAATTTTTGGGGGAATTGGATAAAGTATCTAGGCTAGTCAATCACCAATGGATCATCGCTGGGGATTTTAATGTGGTCCGTTGGATGATTGACCGGCCGGGGGACATGCGAGGTATAGCACTAATGAATGGTTTTAATGATCTAATCAGACACCAAGCTTGGATCGATGTTGACTTATCAAACCGTCGGTTCACATGGTCCAGCAAGCGTCCGGACCCCACATTCTCCATGATTGATCGCATTTTCATCACGCATGAATGGACGGCTCAATACCCCGTAATCGAACTTAAGGCACTCAGTATGGTGGTATCGGACCATGTCCCGCTGCTACTCAAGTTCTGGCAGTTGCCCACTAAGCCAAGACGGAGGAGACTCGAGAATTTCTGGTTTTTATATCCGGAAACCCGAGCCATTGTGAAAGATATTTGGAGGAATGCCTCACCAAGGCTACAGGATTTCACTAAAAGAATTGATCGATTTCATATGGAAATGGCCAAATGGCATACCGGCAGTTTCCCACGCATGGAGCCACAGTTGGAGCAGTGCACCCGTGTAATCGGTCATCTTGATCAGCTTGAAGAGTGTGGTCCCCTGCAGGCTGTCGATTTTGCAACTAGGCAAGGGGCGCGGGAGCAGGCTTACGAGTTATCACGAAATATTGAAATTAAATGGCATCAACGGGCGCGCGCCTGATGGCTCAAATGTGGAGACCGTAACACTTGATACTTTCACGCATTGGCATTGGCTCGTTACAATGGCAACCGAATCAGTAGACTCATACACAACGACACAGTGATCACGGTACATGGTGATATAGCGGCAACATTTTATGCACACATGAAAAGTGTACTGGGTACTCTTTCGGCTGTGCTGCCTTTTGACCCCCACTGCTTGTACCCAAAAAGCACTCATCTCGGCCACCTTCAAGACCCATTTACCCAGGATGAAATAAAATTGGCAGTCATGGGGTTGGCTAAGGGGAAGGCCTCTGGACCCGACGGATTGCCTAATGAATTTTTGCAAATATATTGGGAGGATTTAAGGGAGGATGTTACGATGATTCTGGAGGAGTTCTATCATGGCCGGCTGGATTTAAGTGAGACCAACAAAGCTAACATAGTTATGGTGCCAAAAAAGGAAATGCCGGCCACAGTGCTTGATTTTTGCCCAATCAGTGTTGTTAATCTCGTCCCTAAACTAATCTCTAAGATTTTGGCGAATAGGCTAAGGAAGGTGCTGCCCGGCCTCATTTCTAGCAGTCAAACTGCTTTTGTCAAAGGCAGACAAATTTCGGAGAACTTCATAGCGATAAGGGAGTTGCTGCATCACATACATCACTCCAAGAACCAGGTAATTTTCCTCAAAATTGATTTTGCCAAGGCCTTCGACTCGGTTGATTGGAGTTTCCTATTTACGGTGCTTCAGGCCAGGGGGTTCCCAACATGATGGGTGTAGTGGATACGGGTCTTGTTAACCACTGCCTCAACACGGGTGCTAATCAATGGCGAGCCTTCGGACTACTTTGTGCACAACAAGGGGTTGCGTCAGGGTGATCCCCTTTCCCCGATGCTATTCAATATAGCGGTTGACGTCTTTCAAATAATGATGCATGTTGCTAATAATTTGTTATCTACACCAATTACACGGAGAGCAGCCCGATCAATTTATGCGTTGCAATATGCCGACGACACGACACTAATAGCGAGGGCCAATGCGGAAGTCCTCATCACGGTTAAACTCATGCTCCGGTTGTTTACCAAGATATCGGGGTTGCATGTCAACTATGCAAAAAGTTCATTTGTTCCATTAATGTTCAGGAGGTGCACACGGTTACTGCGATACTGGGCTGTCAAGTCACGGACTTCCCTGTAAAATACTTGGGGATGCCCCTGACCATCAGGAGACCGACTAGAGATCAATTCATTCCTTTGGTAGAGAGCATTGAAAGAAAGCTGGAAGGCTGGCACGGCAAATTATTGTCCAGGGCGGGCAGACTTATTCTGGTCAACTCTGTACTTTCCTCCATCCCTATTTATTTCATGGCCTGCTTTGTGTTGCCGCAGTGGGCCATTAAAAGAATAGACAAGGTCCGAAGACGCTTCCTTTGGGGTGGTAGGCCAGATGGCAGGGGTGGAATCCCACTTCTGAATTGGAATGTTATCTGTTTGCCTAAGAAATGGGGGGGCCTGGGGGTGCCGGACTTACAGCTTCGAAATACCTCCCTGCTGTTGAAATGGTGGTGGCGCCTATACACAAATCCGGACAGCCTATGGTCGGCTATGGCAATGGAACTCAAAGGAAAAGGTAATCTACACTGGGGTCCCAAACTATAGCTCAGTGCAGGTTCGTTTTTCTGGACACAGCTGCGGCACCTTTACCCGTTATTTCAATGGAGTACCGCTTGGGCAGTTGGGGATGGGACCTCGATATCATTTTGGTATGATAACTGGTGTGAGATGCCGATACTTCAGACTAGGAACGGAACCCTCAACGTCATCCGCCCGAATCTGTCATTGCAGGAGGCTTTGCCTTTATTAAATTTGGTGGCGCCTCAGGTCTGTGCCCATCTAGACTTACAACAAGGGGTGCAAGACCAGCTTCAGTGGCGATGGACCCGGCATGGAATGTACACGGCCGGCTCCGTATATCATACTATGATTGGGGGAGGTAAGTTAACTTGGAAATATAACCTATTGTGGAAGATGAAGGCACCGCCGAATGCAAAGGTGTTTGCCTTTCTGCTTCTCAAGGGCAAGCTTCTCTCGCACGATGTAATGCAACGGAGGGGCTTTCAGTGTGACCCTCGCTGCCACACATGTAATGCATGCGGCATGGAGACGCTGCTGCACATTCTCTTTCAATGCCCATATGCTATTCGGGTGTGGCAACTTTTGCACCGAGCTCTGAAGTTCCCAATCATTTCCTTCGCGGACAACCTGCATGACCTATGGCAGGCTTCGGCTTCGCTTGCGCGTCGGACCGGAGGATTGACGGAGGTCAAATGGGCGCCCAGGTTCATTTGTGCCTGCTGGCACATCTGGAAACAGCGGAATGCTAAAATATTTCGGGATAAGCAGCTGCCTCCTCACATCTTGGTGCATGGCGTAGTTCAGGAATTTGGATTGTGGGCGAAGTACTGCTAGCCATATCATCGTTGTAACTCTAGGTACTATGTAGAGTACGTGGGAGGTGGTGTCGTTGTATACCTTGGCTGCATCAGTCAAGTTTTCAAAAAAAAAAAAAAAAGTGTTCCAAATCTAATTGTTCATGAGTTTTGAAATTTGTGCATAAAAATCAATTTCTTTTGTAGATTCGTGCATTCTAAAAAATTAATAGTTAGATTTGAAATTGCAGGTTCCCTGCAATTCTTTGAAATCGCAGCACATTTATTTCCCCTAGAGATGTGACTTAAGTCAAAGAGTTAGACTATACCATCTTAATCGACCTAACTATTCTACGTTAACAGTTCAAATGGAAGGAACTTAAAACATGGTTCGCAACATAAGTATTGGAATCAAATTGGAATCGAGTTAATCGATCATAATCAGCTGAATCGGATTAGAAACTCGGATGTTTTTTTAACAAATGCTTGTTTTGTACTTAAAAATAGAAAAAATAATTGAGAAAAATAATAGTTTATCTTATAAAAAATAATGTTAAGACAAAAAATTATATTTAAATAATCCACTTAAATTGTGATTGTACAAATTAAAAAAAAATGTAATCTCCTAAATTTTCACATAAACAAATAAATTGTGATTCTACAGATAAAAAAAATAAAACATTATCTATGAAATTTCAATTATACAATTTATTAGATTAAAAGACAAAATTTCTATTATTAATTAAAAAAATATTAAGAGTAGAAAGGCTGAAGAACTCAGTTTCTGCTAGAGAGAGGAAACATAACTATGATTACATTTACACCACTCAGTTAAGTATTTAAATTTTACTTAGAAGTCATCCTTGTGGCCCTTTTATTTTACTTAGCCGGTCTATTAACAGTGGTTTCCATATCACTGTCTTTTGTAACTAAACACTTTTGAGTTTCAATATATGAAACTGGTGGAACTTATCCCACTTTTGTCAAAAATAAAAAAGTATTCAAATTTTAATTGATATGTTAACCATGAAAATTGAACCAGCATCTTTTAATTTGCAGATAATATCTTTAATTAGGAAGAAGAATGCAAGAACACATTTTATGTATGTGTATAAACAACAATTTAATTTAACTATGTGCTGTTGCAGATAGCATATCCGGCATAATCCGACGTAATTTTGCAAATTCTACCCCAATTTTAAATACGTTGACACGAATCTTAAAGTAAATCAAACGGTAGAGCCCGACTTTGGATGAGATTTTGTCCAAAGTTCTTTGGACAAAATCCAATTCCTTAATGTCTAGAACCGACACGACAGCCCATCTCTTGCTCCATTATTTCGACAAAATGCACATTTGATTTGAACAACCTCCTTGATGCTAATACATGAGAAGATATGGGTCAAAACCTCATCAGACAAGGTACTGATCCGGTCATCTTCTACATTCTTGTTGCAACCACTTCTGGTTCTGGTGGTCTTCTTCATCATCAATGTTCAAATAAGCATTTCCTCAAACACCTTGTATGCAGGACTCATGTGTTACAATACGAGTTGAAAAGAGTCACCAAAAAAGCTGCGATGCAAACTTGAACCAGTCATCAATTAAACGCTAATTCGAGATAATTAGAACAATTGAGATGGAATTGATGAGAAATAAATGTGTTCAGTCCACTATATAATCCAACAAATTAAGATGGCGATCGGTGTCAAACTAACAAAGATCCTGCTAATTAAGATCTAGGATGTAAACGGATCGGATACCGACATATAATAGCTTTAAATTGTATCCTTATATAATACCCATTGACCATTGCCATAGCCTGGAGCATTTAAATCGTAAACAAAAAAACAATACAAAAAAATTCCCACGTGACAGCCATAACTTGTCACTGTAGTTCCGAATTTTGTCAATTTATTGGGCCATGAATTGTAATTTTTCGGTCGTTGGGCCTTAAAATGGGCTGGAAAGTATCATCGTTTTTAAAAAAATTGGCAAATTGGAATACAAGCTCGAAGCAATATATATATATAGAGTAGAACTAGGTGTTCCTAAGTTCACCAAGCCCTTTTGTGAACTCAACTCTAAAATATATTGGATTGGCTTCAAACGACGAATTCAAACCATTTAAATCCTTCTATCTTACGAGTGATGCGTCTACATGTGAAAATTTTAAAATTTTAAATTAGTTTTTTAGAGTCAAATGGTCAAAAGGCGTCCAAAAAATGAATGCATTAAAATTAATTTATAAACCTTCTAATTTTGACCATTTGACTTTATACTAAATTAATTCGAAAGTTTAAAATTTTCACATGTAGACGCATCACCCGTAAGGTAGAAGGATTTTGACGGTTTGGATTCGTCGTTTGAAGCCAATCCGATATGTTTTAGAGTTGAGTTCACAAAGGGGCTTGGTGAACTTAGGAACACCCTAGTTCTACTATATATATATATATAGAGTGAGGCTATGGTGCTATGCATAGCACAGATGGCTAGTGTACTACGGCTCAATATGGTACTTTTTAAAATCCTAACGGTCGATCCGAACCGTTCAATGTGATAACTATATGAATATGTACTTGCAAACTAAATTTTATATTTTTTCGAATTTTTTTAGATAGGTAGAATTTTGATGGTCCAGAATTTTCAGAAAACATATGAATATGTACACGCATGTCCAATAGTGAGAACCATCCAAATCCAAAAGACCAGTACATGAGCCCCTCTTTTAGCCCCATAATTCAATTTACAAAATAAATAGGCACAAATCCCAGAATGAACGAGGTGTTCAGCATGGCTTGGAAGGGTCATCTGATGTAATTAACAGCGAGAGCTTGCGCCCGCTGGGAGTTAAACATCCCACAATCATTAAACTCTCTCGATAGACTGATCATGAACAGTAGGCCTATCGAAGGTGAACCGGAAGGAATAGCAGGAAGAAATAAATGTTTCAAGTTTGATGTCCTCTCCATGTCTTGAGAACAGAGAGCATTGAACCCTGAGACATTTCACACATACGCACAGACCTTCCCTCTTGTGCAACTTTCTGTGCCCTACAGTATCAAATAGAGTATGGTTTTGCTTGACAAGGTTTGCAAAATAGTTTTGGACCTTGGGAAACAGTTTTGTTAAAACATTAGATGTTTGACAAACCAAGAGTCACGGGATGTGATTAGCAAGGACTTGTTTACCTAAAATAGCTAAGTTCAAGTTTCATGCCGATGCTGGTTTATCTTAGTGAAAATGTAGATCTTGGACCTACTATAAATGGAACTAAATTAATATTGTAGTGGGAGTTTTATTTTAAATAAAACATTATCATGAACTAAACTCAAACCTTTAAAATTGTAGATCATGGCAAAAGAAACCTCTTTTCTGCGCTCATTGTTAGACAAAGAAAAAAGTAAAAATGACCGATCGAATTTTTAAGACTAGCATCGTGCCCTGAGAATTGTTCTCAGGCATAAGAAAAAGGAATACATCTTGACTACTCCCCTCCCTGATTTACCAAATGATGAAGCTGACCAGAAAACTAAGGACAAGTACACTAAGGTTGGGGAAGACAACCTTGAAGTGTCGTGCCTCTTAGTATCGATAATGAGCCCCGAACTGCAGAAGCAGTTTGAGGCAAATTCTTGCTACTATATCATGGACCAGCTTAAGAAAATGTTTCAAGAGCAGGCCCGTGTGGCTGTATAATGTGAGGTACCAAAGGTTTTGTGGGATGCAAGATGGTTAAGGGTTCCTCCGTGAATGCTCACATGCTTAAGATGATGAGTTATGTGGAGCAGCTGGAGAAGCTCGAATGTCCCGTGGACAAGGGGTTGGTCACGGACATCGTTCTAAACTCTCTCCCATCAAAGTATTCTTCATTCATCATGAACTATCACATGCATGAAATGGAGAAAAGCCTGGGTGAATTACATGGGATGCTCAAGACTGCAGAGGCTGACATGCATAAAGGTGTTTCTCATGTCCTTGCAGTCAGTGAGGGAAGTAAGAAAGTCAAGAAAGGCAAAGGCAAGCGCAAGGGCAATGGCAAGGGCAAGGGGAAGGCTTCAGTGGTGACTGTAAGCACTCCCAAGGTCAAAGCCACTACGGATGCCAAGTGCTTTTACTGCAAAGGCAAAGGGCATTGGAAGAGATTGTCCTAAGTACCTGGAGGACAAGAAGAACGGGAATGGCCTGTCTTCCTTAGGTATTTTTGTCATTGAAGTTCACTTAGCTACTATCAATGATTGGGTATTAGATACTGGATAATGTGCTCATATTTGTATGAATATGCAGGCACTAAAGGATAGATTAATGCTAGGAAAGGGTGAGGTGGAGCTCCGTGTTGGGAATGGTTTGCAGCAGTTGCCGTCGGGTGTGTCGAGTTGCATTTTCCCAGTGGGCTTGTAATGGAACTTAAAAATGTTTATTTTGTTCCTTCTATTTCTAGAAACATTATTTTTATTTCATGTTTAGACATGGATGATTTTTGTTTTACCATCAAAGACAATTGTTGTTCTTTTTATATAGATGGTTTGTTTTATGGATGTTCTTATGTAAGGAATGGTCTATACTTGCTTGAAATGGATAAACAAGTTCTAAACATCAATAACAAACGACTCAAGACTTGTCATAAGAGTGTGACTCTCATGTGGCATTATTGCCTAGGTCATATAAATGAGAAACGCGTTAAGAAATTGCAAGAAATTGGATTTCTTGGTCAATTTGATTTGGAATCAATTGATACATACGAACCTTGTTTAGTTGGCAAGATGACCAAGGCTCCTTTCACCAAGAAATGTGAAAGGGTAAGTAGCTTATTGGGACTCATACACACTAATGTGTGTGGACCGATGAGTACAAATGCTCGAGGAGGATATCAATACTTCATTACATTTACTGATGATTTCAGTAGATATGATTACTGTGTCTATTTGATGCGACATAATTTAAAATCCTTTGAGAAATTCAAAAAATTCAAGAATGAAGTTGAGAACCAACTCAATAAGAAAATTAAAGTCTTAAGGTCAGATCGAGGTGGTGAATACCTCAGTCATGAGTTTGGCGATTATTTGAAAGAGTGTGGAATTGTTACAACTCACTCCTCCTGGAACACCTCAATGGAATGGGGTATCTGAGAGAAGAAATCGAACTTTGTTGGACATGGTTCGATCAATGATGAGCCACGCTAGTCTACCACTCTTACTTTGGGGGTATACGCTTGAAACTGCCGCATTTACACTAAATAGAGTTCCAACAAAAACAGTCGAAAAGACACCATATGAGATGTGGACTGGAAAAGTTTCAAGTATGTCTTTTCTAAAGATTTGGGGTTGCGAGGCTTATGTCAAGCGTTTGATATCAACCAAACTCGAACCCAAATCAGATAAGTGCATATTCATAGGATATCCTAAGAAAACTAAAGGATATTACTTTTACCACAAGTCTGAGAACAAAATATTTGTTGCTCGACATGGTGTATTCTTGGAGAAGGACTTTCTTTCAAGAGAAAGTAGTGAAGTAGTGTAAGACTTGAAGAGGATCAGTCTGCACTACAAGATGAAATGATCAATGATGATCATGTTCAACCACCCATGGATATTGTGGTTAGTAGGAGTCAAGATGAATCAATTTCACAAGAAGTTCTGAAAGAAGTTCAAAGCTCACCCCTAAGACCGAATTCACAAGAGGTTGTGAATAAGGTTCAAGGATCGAATCCACAAGAGTTTGTGGAAGAAATCCCTAAACCACAAGCACCAGTCCTTCGTAGGTCAATGAGAGGGAGTCGTCCACCTGAAAGATGGTTGGGACTTCATGAGGTGATAGTGTTAGACACTGAAGATCCTATGACCTATGTGGAAGCAATAGTGAGACCTGACTCCGCAGAATGGCTTGAAGCCATGAAATCTGAAATGCAATCTATGTATGACAACTAAGTTTGGTATTTGGTTGATTATCCAAGTGGGATAAAACCCATTGAAAACAAGTGGGTTTTCAAAAGAAAATTAGACATGGATGACAACTTGACTACTTACAAAGCACGGCTAGTTGCGAAAGGTTTTAAACAAATTCAAGGTGTTGATTATGACGAAACCTTCTCATCCGTAGCTATGTTCAAGTCAATAAGAATTCTTTTAGCAATTGTCGTTTTTCATGAATATGAAATTTGACAAATAGATGTAAAAACTGTTTTTCTAAATGGAGATTTAGAAGATGATGTGTATATGACACAACTAATTGGTTTTGAGGATCTAAATCATGCTAAGAAGGTATGCAAGCTTCAACGATCCATTTATGGATTAAAGCAAGCATCAAGGAGTTGGAACAAATGGTTTGACAAAGCAGTCAAAAGGTTTGATTTTGTCAAGTGCAAAGAAGAACCTTGTGTATACAAGAGGATTAGTGTGAGTGCAGTTATTTCTAGTGTTGTATGTGGATGACATACTTCTGATCGGAAACGACATTCCTTCTCTGGATGATGTCAAGTCTTCATTGAAGAAAGTGTTCTCGATGAAGGACTTGGGCGAGGCTTTCTATATACTAGGCATTAGGATCTATAGAGATAGACCAAGAAGGCTCATTGGATTAAGTCAAAGCACATATATTGACAAGGGGTTGAAAATGTTCAACATACAAGATTCTAACAGAGGATTTTTTCCAATGCCAACTGGTGTTCATCTGAGTTAGAAGCAATGTCCCTCAACAACTATTGAGCTAGATAGCATGAGTAGAGTGCCATATGCTTCCTCCATTAGTTCTATTATGTATGTCATGTTGTGCACTCGCCCAGATGTGTCATACCCTTTGAGTGTGACAAGCAAACATCAGGCTAATCCAAGCTTAGCACATTGGACCACAGTCAAGAACATCTTAAAGTACTTGAGAAGGACTAAAGATGTTTTTCTTGTCTATGGCGGGGAAAGTGATCTTGTTGTAAGAGGTTACACAGATGCGAGTTTCCAAACTGACCATGATGACTCGAGATCGCAATCAGGCTTTTTATTCTTGCTTAACGGAGGAGCTGTGAGCTGGAAGAGTTCCAAGCAAGAAACCACGGCAGACTCCACCACTGAAGCAGAATACATTGCCGCTTCAGAAGCAGCAAAGGAAGGATGCTGGATCAAGAAGTTCTTAATTGAACTTGAAGTGGTCCCTAGCTCCATTGGCGCTGTAGAGCTCTATTATGACAACAATTGAGTCATTGCACAGGGAAAGGAACCAAGATCACACCAAAAATCTAAGCATGTTCTACGGAGATATCACCTTATTCGATAGATCGCCGATCGAGGTGATGTCAATGTTTGTAGGGTAGATACTATCAGCAACACAGCTGATCCGCTGACAAAGTCTCTCTGTCAAGCCAAGCATACATTGCACACTGCGTCTATGGGGATTAGATTTGCTAGTGACTGGCTTTGAGATTTAGTACATAGAGATGTATTAGGGACCACACTTGTTTAGGGCTTTATGTATGGAGATGTATTGGCTCTAGTGCAAATGGGAGATTGTTAGTGTTATAATCTAGAAACCAACTATTTATAGTTGTATTCTATATTTTGTTCATGTAATTAAAGAATTATTTGTTCCTTGAATGTTTAATTACATTATGGATTGTTCAAGTTAAGGACCTGAACTGTAGAACTCTATAATAATTAAGTAACAAATACTCAAAATGTCCCTAATCTTGGTAATTAGCAAGGAATACTATTTACCAGTACAAGATTAGTATGTGGGTTAAAATGATGATCATGTTATGCAGATCATGTGGTAAAGAGTTAACAATTTAATCACATAAATACCTGATGGAGATCAGGGGATTGGACATGACCAGAAAATAAAACATTATATGGATTGTGTTAGTGTCATTAATATTTTATTTGTGTCTAGAATTTTAAGGTATGAGATGATTATTTTTTCTATATGAGAAATATGTATCTGTATGTGTTGTCCAACGTTGACCGTAACAAGCAGCTATACAGATGATATCTCAATATGTGTATCTTGTGCGGAGGAATAATATTCATCAAGAATACCAATGTCCCTCATATTATATATATATGTGATGATATTTATGGGTCCCTTGATGGATGCATGCAATTATGATCAAGAAGTTGATCATTATTTACTTATTCCTTTGAATCAAGAAAAAGAATAAATTTACAAGGATGACACTCTCATACCTTGAATTTATTCATGATATCATGTGACACGTGAATTGACACATGCAAGCAAATATTGTTTTAGGATCATGGTACTGTAGTGGACATATCATCTGTGTCATTTGGGTAATCATAATGTATATTGCTAGATACCACTTATGATTTATGAAATTAAAATGAGTTTTAATTTTATTGCCAATGTGATATAGATCCTACTGAGTCACACCAAAAGAGATTTAATTAGAGATATTTATTTTAGATGATTCTAAAATGAAAGTCATGGAGATGACAACCTTAAATCTAAATAAGTTTATGTGCATGTGAGACATGACATATGAATTTATATCTTAACATAACGTGAGAAAATTAAATTGATTGACCCAATTATAATTCATTGGATGTTTTATTTATGGACAATTGATAAATAAATGGAAGAGAGTAAATAGGCCTATGTTGGGACCATTTGACATATGGGTTGTCCCATAAGTTTGTCTATAGGCCCATTGGCCCTAAAATGTAACTCATAAATGTAACCCTAACTTTTGAGTATAAAAACTATCCCATCCAAAGCCAAAAACGTGGCTGTCACGTTCCCTCTCTTCCATCCTCTCATGTGTTGAGAAAAAACTATACTAATCTCATCTAATAGTTAGCTTGAAGAAGAAGTAGAGCCATCGATTTAAGGGTTTGAATTTAAGTAGTACCTCTAATAAGATAAACTTGGATTCTCTTCTCGAATCCTTGGTAGATCCTAGTGGAGGCTTTCTTGTTTGGAGGTAACAACCCTACATCTCAAATTCTTACTTCTTTATTTGGAGACCAAGATTTGAGGTATAAAGTTTAAACAAGTTAAATTGTTAAATAAGATTCATAGTTAGTCAAATAAGTAGATCCATGTAAGTTTATTTGAGTTAAATTTTTAAAATTATCTCTTGCAAGAAATTCATATTTTATTCATCTATATCATGTAAAATAACACTATGGATACTGTAAAACAAATCTATGTATATTGTAAAACAGAAGATGGATATTGCAAAGTGAAATGAAACATGAATACTGTAAAACTAATAGATGCAAACTACAAAACAAACAGATGCAAACTATAAAACATGAATACTGTAAAACTAACAGATGCAAACAATAAAACTAACAGATACAAACTATAAAACATGAATACTATAAAATACATTGTTCAACAAACATAACTGTTCACAAACATAAATTGTCACTGGTCAGAAACACATTGTTCAACAAAACACAACTATTCAAAAACACTAGCATACACAAACAATAATATTCAATACACAAATATACCTGTTCAACAAAAACATACTATTCAACACACAAATATTACAATAGATAGAATGACATATCTTTTGAAAATTTGTTACTACTTCATAACTATATTTTTGTTCAACAAAAACATAAATGTCTTCCAACAAACATAACATTATTTACAAATTAAAACAAAAATATTGTTCACCAAACATAATGTTTCTAACCAACATATTGTTCACCAAACACATATTACATCATTCACAAATAGAAAAATACATAACATATTATTTCATCACTAGAATAAAAATATTGTTACTTAAGAACCCTCTGATGCACATTATAAGAATAAGTCAAAAGCCTCATCACTAGAACAAGACATTCATTTGATATATCCACGGATGCTTAATAGGTGTCTCATATTGCAACAGTTGCAGTACTAACTCAACAATCTGCATAAATCAATCCAGATATGTAAAATAAAAATAAAAACTATTGCATAGATCCTATAAACTATTGCATATATCTTGTAAAACTATTGCATAGATCGGACGACAGAGAAGGAGGGAAAAGTGGCACGGTAGAGGATGAGGAGTCTCTGTATGGAGGCAGAGGAGGATCGGAGCATCGTCACCATGGATTCTTAATCGATCGACAGATCGAGGCGAGAGAGAGATGATCCATCAGAGAGGAGGCCGCCAAAGAAGAGGTCGGAGGAGAGAAACACTCTCAATAAGAGAGATTGATTGTCTGATCTGACGGAAAGAACAGAGGAGAGGAGAGGAAGAGATCGGAAGTTTATTGGGAAACTTCTTATAGAGGAAGGTTGGAGGAATCGGATAAAATTCGTTAGAAGTGGACCAACATCGTTATGGGTAAAAGCTGGGTACAAGAGATTGGGTATAGAAACCTTCTCTATAAAAATAGCTAGAGATGAGTCACGCTCGTTCCAGATCCTAATTTTATGTTACATGCGGGAGAACATGTGGCTTCTTCTCCAACACTCGAATTGTTTGATATATTCTGCCACATATATTTAAAAATGGCGAGCGCAATAGAAGATCCTTCATATCCAGCTTTTCCGTCCTTAAACACACATGGCTACACAGTAATGAACATAGAAATCCTCCCCAACATTATTCGTAATATCGCAATATACACATCAAGCATAAAGCATAATGAAGGAATTAAAAAGGGACACGATTTGACTAATACATCGTAATTAATTTGGTCACATCATGTCACAACACGTGATAAACCTTTTTTTGTTTAACAAAATGTTGTAACGTGACATGATTAAAATGATAATGTATAATCACATCACACAAACAATTATATTTAATTATTTTTTCGGCTATAAGTTAGTTCATAAAAAATAAAAAATACTAAAAAATTAGAAATTGTTGAAAAATAAATAAAAAATAAAAAATATTGAAAAAATTAGTAACGTAGCGTGTCATTTTCGATCGAAGGAGGTATATCATATGAATAGACACGTCACGAGACACGGAAGTCACCTCACGTGACCAACATGGGGAACGTGATGTACCCGTGCCCATGACATAACGGAATTGATAACGGCATAACTAATTTTCTTCACTAATTAAATATTATATTATATCTTAGTATAAAAATAATATGAAATCTTATCTCCTGCATGAAAATGCGTCTCATAATTTTGTTTCCGATATTAAAACCCTTGGCCGGTTTATTTCTTCTTTAATTTTGTGGGACTAACACAGCATGTCAGGCAGCATTTAGTATGAAGCAGTAAGGCAGTTAAGCATCGCTATCAGAAATTCTAAATAAGTCTAAGCAGTTTAAAATTTACCTACCCAGCCCACTCAATAGTTATCACAAATTAATTTCCCATTAAAAATTGCAATTAGTTTTTCAACAATTTCTAGAACTCAACTTGTCAATTCATCTAAATGGGGCAATCTGCCTAACTTACCTGTCAATTTCTTATTAAGATTTTGATTTATTTTATTCAATTGCCTTTTGTAGGTCAACAAACAGTAGCTTAGTCACAGACAATGCAAATGCTAATCACCACCTAAGTGGAATGTGGGTTTGTTGTGGTGCTTTCTGTGTAACCATTCGTGGTGTTTACCTGTTTATTACTAAATGCCACATGGATTGGAATACAACTTAAAATACAGATTCGGATATAAATAGTCTTGAATACGGATACGAACCGGTATTAAATGAAGATAGGAATATAACCATAAAATTTTAAATTTTAAAAAACTGCTCTATTGTAGTATCATATAAAATTTAGGTAATAATATTGCATTTATTTGGTGATATTTTGTTTTCCTATAAATATATACGCTTTTATTTAGTACAAATATCTATAATCTCACATTGTACCTATAATCTACATAGTACAAATATCATTCTTATGAAAGGAAAAAAAAAAATTAGTCATATATGTTTTACTATTAATGGGATAACTTAAAACATTTCTACCTTATGAATTTATGAATCTTGATACATTACAAACTACTATGAGTGAGTCTATGGTACTATGCATAGCACAGATTGGTCCATACTACGGATCAATATTTTCGTTTTCAAAATTCTAACGGTCGATCCAAACCGTTCAACATAATTTCCATATGATAATATACCTGTGGGCTAAATTTTTTATTTTTTAAAATTTTTTTACTATTTTTTTAAATAGATAGAAAATCACTGTTTTTGGATGGTCCAGAATTTTTAGATCAAGTGATTTTCTACCTATCTTAAAATATATTAAAAAAATTCGAAAATACAGATTGTGCGAATTTTAAAATACATATAAGCTCCAAGAACATATCTATAAACTTCTTCTTTTTATAAGATTCAAATGTAAAGCCAATTATCAAATATTCAATTATTAGCAAATTATATAGAGTGAGGCTATGGTACTATGCATAGCACGGATTTATCCATTACTACATATAAATATTTTTATTTTTAAAATTCTAACAGTTGATCCGAACTATTGAACATGATTTCTATATAATATGTACTTGTGGACTAAATTTTACATTTTTATGATATTTTTACTATTTTTTAAGATAGGTAGAAAATCACTATTTTTTATATCTATTTAAATAAAATATTGTAAAATTTGTAGTAAAAATAAAATGCTGCAATTTGCTAAATAAAATAGTAATGATTTACTCCATGATCTAAGAATGTGATGTCATTTTCATGCACTACCTATGGCTATATATATAGTTATTGCTCTAGTAACAAGCTTTACCATATAAAAAATTTGTCACTGCATCTAGGCATATCTTGCATGAAAAAAATGCTGGTTGCTTTTGATTTCGTGATTTTATCAATATATACTCCTTAGGCTTGCCAGACCTAAGTTGTATGGCATTTTTTTGTGAGTGCTCAATGAGAAAGTTAATGCACTACAAAATATCTAGGAGTAAAATCATATTCGTATATTTTTTTTTTCTGGATACAAATTGGATATTAAACGGATACATACGGATAGGATCGAATATGGAATATCCGTAAATATATACATAAATATTTTCATAATATATTAAAATTAATAATATATATCTACTATTCAGATACGGATAATCGGATATTCAGATGTTAGATATCCATATCTAATATTCGAAAATGAATTCAGATTCGGTCCGATAATATCCGACCCGTTTTCACCCCTAAAAATATCACAAACTTATTATTTTATTTAGAGTAAAATTAGGGTATCAATTATAATTTTAATGCATTCATTTTTTTAAACGCCTTTTTACTGCTTGACTCTGTACAAAATTATTTAAAATTTTAAATTTTTTGCATGTAGACACATCACTCGTTAGGTAAATGGACTTCAACGGTTCGAATTCGTTGTTTGAAGCCAATTCAATATATTTTAGTTCATAAAAGAACTTGATGAACATAAGAACACCCTAGTTCTATTTCAAAATTGGTGATTCTCATATCCACTTCTGATGTCGTTTAGACGGTCAATATTAATAAAATACTGAAAGTGTTGTTTTAACTTTCAGATATATATTTATTTTGATTCTTTTATTCCGTAAAATATTTTAACCCAAAATAACAGTAAGAGCATTTACATCCAGCAACTCAAATAAATTTCTAAATAACTGTTAACTAATTTTTAGAATAAATATCTCTAAAGTTTTTAACTCTAACATCTCTGAAATTAATTTTAGAGTTTCTATTAAGCTACGTCAGCAACAAATTAAAAAAGATGAATAATTTGAGCTAATTATTTAACCAGCATAGAGTTTATAAACAATTTCTTAATAAGAAATTTTACTGTATAGTTTCTAAATAAGAAACTCTCTCACATCTCTGAAACTGGATTAGAAACTGCCACATCAGGTTAAAAACTCTAATAATATCATAAATTTACACGCTCTAAAAATGAAGACTGGAAATGCCTGCCACAGAGAATCCCAATGTTTAGACTTTGGTTCCCGGGTCAATATCAATTGTCACTTTTTATCATAAATGAAGAAAGAAAGGAGAAAATTGCCACTATAGATCAATAGGACTGGAAAAGTTGGACCGGTTAAGTGATGTAGAATAAAACATGTGAATGTAAATAAAAACATGTAACAACACAAAAAGATATCTTCTCGAAGACTGGAACAATAGACTGCGTAAATAAGTTCAACGTTACCGGTCAAGCTTGCTTACCCATTTCAATACCAACAATTATTTCTAACTACAGTCCGAACTAACTAACACCGGCTCAACTTTTGCACAAAGACCCCTCTATATTTGCCTAATTGTTTTCATATATAATGTGTGGTCACTATAATTTGAACTCAAGTCCCCAAAACCACAAAATAAAATTCTATATACATTTATGGAGTGTTGAATTAGAGAAACGGAGTAGGTTTGATGCCCATCGGACCTACTTTTAGGTTCAACGAGCACGACGACCGTCCGATCTAATTAAGATATGTGCGCACAAATATTGAAACAAACACGCACGAATTTTAAAGCATTATGCACGAATCTTAAAGCAATCGACAGTGATTAAACCCATAGAACCAGATTAGGTCCGATGCCCATCGGACCTACTCTCAAGTGGTTGAATTATATACAAACTTTAAAAAAAAAAAATTCAGTTAAGTTTCTGTACATGGGTATATATGCAATAATTGCATACTTTTTTGGGGTGGGATTGTATAAAAATGTAATTGTAGTGGGCCATGGGAATATTAACTATAGACACCAAGGTATGAAACGAAGCAGATCAGAATACACAAAAACATTTATTAAAGTGTTGTGCTTTCTTTTCATTCCATCAACATTTACAACTTACAACCAGAAACCATTTTTGGAGCCATGAAGAAATGGCCTCCTCTCCATCTACTACCTCCCCTTCTCCTTATCTTCTTCTCTCTCTTCTCTTTGTCTACATGTCAAGACACCTTAACCCTGAATTCTTCTCTCACTGCTAATGAAACCTTAGTTTCATCCGGCAGAGTCTTTACTCTGGGCTTCTTCACCGCCGGAAGTAACCAATACTTAGGCATATGGTACACAGAGATGGTGCCAGAGACGATTGTTTGGGTCGCAAATCGAGACAACCCGATAACCGGCTCAACAGGGGTTCTTTCCGTCAGCTCTAACGGGTTGAATTTACAGCTCCAAACAACAAGCTCCAACAACGTGCTCTGGTCTACAAGTATTTCATCTAATTTGGTTAATCCTGTTGCCCAACTATTAGATACTGGAAATTTTGTTTTGAAGGAGAATAACACAAACAACACTGTGTGGCAAAGTTACGACCACCCGACTGATACAGTTTTACCGGGTATGAAAATTGGCATCATATCTGGTCAATACAGAAATGCTGTTAGTTGGTCTGGCTCAGATGATCCTTCATCTAGCAATTATACAATGAAACTGGATATGTCCGGCTTTCCTGAATACTTCATTTGGGACGGGTTGAAACGGGTCTACCGAAATGGGCCCTGGAATGGGGTTCATTTTAGTGGTGAACCCCAAATGGATTCGGATAGCACGTTTACATTTGAATTTTTTTCAAACCAAAATGAAACGTATTACACCTTTTATGTCAATGATTCATCGATCTTGTCGCGACTTGTGTTGAACCAGTCTAATCTCCAACGGTATGTTTCCAACGGGATGGGTTCAGGTTCAGGTTGGACCCTGTATTGGCAAATTCCTAGGGACCAATGTGACAATTATAATCAATGCGGGTCATATGCCTTGTGCAGTACGGATACTTCAAATATACCTGATTGTAACTGCTTGACTAGTTTTGTGCCTAAATCTGAGAAAGACTGGGAGCTACGGGACACATCAGCCGGGTGCATCAGACAGGTCGGGTTGAATTGTACTAGTGATGGGTTCATAACCATTAGTAATGCAAAGTTGCCCGATACGACAAATGTAACGGTGGATACTACAATTGGACTGGAGGAGTGTAGAAATAGGTGTTTGATGAATTGCTCCTGTACTGGTTATGCGAATTCTGATATATTAAACGGGGGCAGTGGTTGTGTGATTTGGGTGGGTGACTTGGCTGATCTAAGGCAATTTAGTTCGGGTGGTCAGGATTTCTATTACCGAGTTGCTGGTTCTGAAGTTCCAGGTGCTTTTTTTTTCCTTGATATTTCAGATTTGTTTTTTAGAAAGGCTATTGGCAGAAATTGTAGACCCATCCCCTAAAAGAGCCCACTCAACACAAAGTTGAAGGGTATATTAGATTCACAAAAACAACCAGTATATTGTTGTGTACCAGTACCAGTCATCACGAGGGGAGGTTACTATTTGTTTGTCTTTTGAGAAAAGTTGAAAATTGTTGAATTTTTATAAATTCTGAGGAGAAAAATATTTTGATTATTTTCTGTGTATTTTTACAAGGTTCCCTAAGTGCTATTTATATTACAAAGGCTCTTATAGCCGTTTATTATATCGTTGGTATAATTTATGTTTTTGGTATGCTTTGGTACCTGTGTACCAATGTACCGTTTGTTATATTCCTAATTCTAGTAAAGTAGAAAGTACATATTCTTTAACACTTGATAAAATCCTAGTCCTTTGATCTATGATGAGTAAATCTGAGATCTTCTATTATATTTCAACAAAAGTAATCAATTTTGTTGCTTCCTTGCTAAACAATTGAATTTTGTTCCTTTTTTTCATTTTCTTGTGGAGACAGTTACAAGCAGTACCAGTACAAAGAAGAAGAATAAAGCTGCCAAGATTGCGACAATTGTAGTGTTGGGATTATTAATTTTGGCCTCCGTTGTGTACCTTATTCGTAGAAAGTTGAGGAAAAATCATGGTAAGTTTCCAAGGGTTTTAATTCGAGGAAAGGTATCTCCGATTTTTACAGACTGATGGGCTCAAAATGAACATAAAGATCTATAAATGTAAAATGGACCAACTAAGATAAGGTTACTTGAATTCAGTACTACCACTGCCCACTAGCTTAAAAATACTGTCGTGCCGATCAGGGTTAACATGTACCCACACAAAATATGCCAAAGTAAAATGATGGTTTCTTGGGTCATTGGTCTCACTGGTACAAGGCACACATTGCCTGTAATGTACTGGTACATGGACTGATTGGGAGATATCAATATTTTATTCCTCCATAGTTAATATTGCTCGTTTTGTTTTCTTTTCTGACACTGTTGAAATGTCTCTCCAGAATTAAAAACTTTGTTATTTCTTTAATTCAGCAAACGTGTCTTATTTGCAAAGACAAAGACAGATTTCATTTGACTCAGTCCGGCCACTGGCACCGGCGCGGGATAAAGGTTTAGAAGAGGGATCTAGTACTGATCATGGACATGATTTAAGTCTCCCACTATTTCATTCAAGTGTTATAGCTGCTGCTACAAATAATTTTGCTCTGGCAAATAAACTCGGGGAAGGTGGATTTGGCACAGTTTTCAAGGTATTGTCAAACAAAGTATTTTCATGAAAACCAACAAAAATTTAATGTTTATAATCAAAGGTCCTTTGTTGTAAATTAAACCATCTATTCTTGAAAACTTTGATTCTTGGTAGTGTATAATACAAACTTTTTTTGTAATATTTCCTGAAAAAAGGATGGTTTTTTTTAATGGTGGAACTGGTATTGTACCAATTATCGTCAATTTTTTTTAATAAGTAAAAATAAAAGGGGCTTTCTAGCAATTTGTCCTCATAAATTATATATTTGCTAAAACAGGGGGAGTTGGAAGGAGGAGAAATAGTAGCAGTAAAAAGACTAGCAAAATTCTCGACACAAGGTACTGACGAGTTCAAAAACGAAGTAATTTTAATCGCAAAACTTCAACACGTTAATTTGGTGCGATTGTTGGGGTGCTGTATTGAAGGAGAAGAAAGGATGTTAGTTTATGAATTCATGGAGAACAAAAGCTTGGATACATTTATCTTCAGTAAGTTTTTCTTATATACCCTCAAAAAAAATATAATTTGCAAACATGTGCATTTTTTTACATACCATTTCTTATATATACTGTACAAACAAACAGTAAAGAGTGCCCCTGACACTGGTACTGGTAAAGCATTTTATTGTACTTAAAAGCCCTTCAGCAATTTAAAAATTATCTAAGTTTAGTGTGGTTTATGCATTAGTGTGACTTTTTTGTTTACGGGTTACAAATATTTGGGTTTTTTTCCTGTTTTGATATTATAATGTTTAATCAAAATTTCAAACAGATAAAGAAAAATCTTCTCAATTGAATTGGCACAAGCGGTTTGAGATAATAAAAGGGATTGCTCGAGGGGTTCTTTATCTCCACGAGGACTCGAGATTGAGAGTCATTCATAGAGATTTGAAAGCCAGCAATGTGTTACTCGATGAAAATATGAACCCTAAAATATCCGATTTCGGTGTCGCAAGAATATTCGGTGGAGACGAGAAAAAATCATATACAAACCGGGTTGTTGGCACATAGTAAGTATAATATTCTTTTTAGTTAGTTAAAATTCAGAGGTTTCGATGCATGTTCGACATGGAAGTTTTCATATATTTTGAAAATTGTTTACTGATAAGTGAGCATATTGCAGTGGGTATATGTCACCAGAGTATGCAATGGATGGTGTTTTTTCAGTAAAGTCTGATGTTTTCAGCTTTGGCGTTTTAGTCCTTGAGGTTATTAGTGGAAAGAAAAACCGGGGAATTTTCAGCGTAGAGCCTTTGCTAAATCTCCTTAGCTATGTAAGCTATTACTTTTCGTTTTATCAATTTCTTTTGTTCACTGATAATACAAGTTTAGTAAATATTTTGAATACAATCTTCCAGTCTTGGACCTTATGGAAAGATGGCAAGGCATTAGAACTACTGGACAGCTCCATTTCCACAAACCCAAACCACAATTTACAGATCATCAGATGCATTCAAGTAGGCCTTCTGTGCGTTCAAGACAGGCCAGAGGATAGGCCCCACATGTCAGAGGCTATACTGATGCTAAACAGCCCGAATGCTAATATACCACAACCAAAACAGCCAGGTTATTTTAGTGACAGAGTTGTTAGCGACATAGAATCATCGTCGAGTTGCACAGTTTTTGATACAACGGTTACTATTGTAGAACCAAGATAGCTTGTGTTTTCTGTATTTTGATATTTTCTTCTTTGATTGTGTATAGAAATTTTGTCTCTACAGATAGAAAGTTCTCTTATGAAAATACAGCAGACAAATGATCTGGTAAATTAGAAATTATAGAATTCTGAAGGTATAATAGTGTAATGTGCTAAATTAAAAATTAGTATCTCTCTTGCTGCTTCCCGCTTCCATTTGTGGTGTCTGTACCGCATGTACCTGAGTTGATCCCAACTGAGCGATTTTAGTTCTGGTATGATCTGTACAAACAATTTTGTTCTTACAGGTTTTTTTTTTTTCTTTTTTTTTAAGTATATCATTTCAATGTCATTTTCTCAAATTACATAAACAAGATGGAAATGCAAATGATATTGTAATTAGGAATTATAGATTTCTGAAGGTATAATAGTGTAAATGTGCTAAATCATTTTAGTGCTATTAACTAAAATGCAATTTAAAATGCAATGTTTTTTTTTTATGAGAGATCGTAGATTTAATTCGAACAGAAATTTTTTATAAATATTTAAAGATAAAACATTTGCCTTCCTTTTTTATTTAAAAAATAATTAAATAATTATACATGAACTTTTACCTTAAATGGAGAATAGGTATCAAACTTTCCTAAAAAAAAATATCTGAGCAATCCATTCTGATCAAACCAAGAAAAATGAATAACAAAATACTAATAGAATTTCTCTTCTAAAAAGCAAAATCTTGAACAAAAATCTTAGGCGAGCTAAGTCCATGTCACCAAAGTAGGGCCAATAACTTGTGCACTACTTTAAGCCACAAAAAGGTCATACAAAGTGTGAACACCACAATTCCAACTTCAGCTGCTCCAGATTTCTTGTGGTACGACGAAATGTGTAGCGGGTCATGCTCCAATGATGACCATAGTGACAAATTAATTATTCAAGTTTGGTTCGGCGGAGTCAAAAATTCGTAATTCGAAAATAATTCGGGTATAATTCGGAAAAAATTCGGTCCCACAAGAAAGCAAAAAAAAAAACTCCAAAATTTCATGTAAGAAGTATGAACTGAAATTACTTAATTAAAAATTTGATTTAATTGAAAATGGTGCCATGTGGTGGGTTCCCCTATGCCTTTCAAAATTCAAAAAATGTGCCCCTGCTTCACCACATGGTGGATCCTGCCACGCAATGGGTCTTGCACGGACTACGGAGCAATACATTTACACAAAGCCACGAATTTTTCGAATAAAACGTGAATAATTTGTAAAAATCGTTTTATTCGTGAATAAATCGGTAAAAATTCGGTCAACCATTTTATTCGATATTCAGTTCGGAAACCTCCAAAAAACGTTTTATTCGCGATTTAAGAAATTTTTATTCGAATTTCAAACAGGTGATCTTTTACGCAGAGTCTATTTATTTTTTACTAATAAATCAAAGATTGATTCTTAAATCTTAAGTATATCTGTCTTCAATAAAATAAGTTAGAGTTCACATATATTAATTTCAATAAAATAAATCTTAAATCTCGGCCGGTGTTTGAGCACTATGGAAAGAGCGGAATCGGAGGCTTTTCACAACTAAACATAGGCTTGTGCATCACATTATAGATGGCGCGGTAATGGACACCTTGCACTGGATCAACGATGGTTAACTAGGGTGAGCTACCAACACAAACAGTGACAAATTAGAAATGACTAGCTGTTTAGACTATGTAATTTGTAATTATATTTATAGAGATAGTTTGTGCTAGTTTGTAATCTATTGCAACTTTTATTGTAACGCTTGCAACTTTTGATCTTTTTATTATTAATATAATTGTTGGCGGTTCTCCGCCAACCTTTAAAAAAATAAAACTTAATTTCAAACATACTGTAAATGTCTAGTATTATACATTATGTACATATCATCAATATTGCGACTTCAATTTCCTTGAACAACCAAGCCTGATTTACATGTGATATATATATCTACATAGAAAATCTTAAATAAGTCTACTAATTATATTTTTTTTAATGTTACATTACTTCTGTAAATAAGAAAAAAAAAAGTAGAATTATAGATTTCTATAGAAGTTATAGTAAAAATAACTTGAAAAAGTGTAAAAAATAACTCCATTACTTGAGTATATACATTATATTAAAAGGTTTATATTCACTATATATTTGTGTCTCAAAATTAATTTATTTGAGATTTCAAAGTACAATACCAATTATATATGAGATGCAAATATGTGATATTTCAGCTCTCATGTATCAAGAACTGTCCAAATTAGAGTTTGAACTTATGATTTTATGATTTTCTAGCATTTTTCCATACAAATAAAATATGTTAAGTGTACACATAGACAGTCAAATTTTTTTTTTTTTGGAAAACAACCACTTAAATTGTGAATAAGTACAATTTTATTTGTGAATATCATCGCTCTAAAGTCTCTACTTTGTGATCATTCTTTTTCTAAGTCTTAATCTTAAACTTAATATTGTTGATTATTTGATTTGAGTATAAGTACGTATATAATTTTCAACCTCTCTATGAATATTACTACTATATTTTTTTAATATTAATTTCAAATAGAGAACACATACTTATTTAAAACTATTTATTATTATTATTATTATTATTATAAAATAAAAATTAATTATATGAAATTTGTTCTTCATGAAATAGTACATTTTCTATAAAATAAATTAAACCATACAAAATAAAATATGAAAAAAAAAATGAATCAAACATTTGATTATTTTTTAATATGTTATACAATTTTTTTATTTCTAAATTAGATTATTATTAATTTTAAATAATCACACTATAAACATTCAAAGGCTGTTCGATTAATCCTTTTCCAAATTTAATATTATGAATGAAATTAACAATTTGGAGGTTAATTAACTCGGATTAAAAACATTAGGGAGGATAATTGTTAACAATAAAAGTTCGGGATAGCTTTTGTCACATGTAAAATTCTCAGAAAATCTTGTGGCATTTACTTCGTTGTATTAATCAAACTTATTCTGATTCGACCGTTCCAGAGTCAAAAAGCCGCAAGACCAGGTTGCACGTGGCTTACAGATCTTCTGTGGCATGAAAAATGCAGCAACTCATCCAGTGAGATTTTCATGTGTACTGAATTTATTTAGTACCATGTTGTATTAATGTTGTGTCGTGCTTAGTCGTGTATAGGTGTGTCAGTTTTGTCAGTGTTAACACTTAGTGGGTGCCGGTATGATATATTGTTTGATTTAAATCGGGATAAACACTACAACAAAAAAGAGCTTCAGCGACCGGTATGATATATTGTTTGATTTAAATCGGAATAAACACTACAACAAAAAAGAGCTTCAGCGACCGGTATAATATATTGTTTTGTCAGTGTAGTGAAAGAACATTATATAAGTGAAAATGCGCTTAGATGCTAACGTGTCCACCGAGTTCGAATTTCATTGGATACATATTTTGTGTGGATTTTTATATTATGGTTTGTATGATAGTGTCATTGTAACTTGTAAGCATCTGTAGTGTGTTCCAACATACCGTGATTGTATCCTTATATGTGTTGTGTTTAATTAAATCTTCTACCTCTGTACACAATTAACACGAGGACAAATATAACATGGCATGAATAACACATGTAGACATGACACATGCAAATAAGTTCTCATGTTGTATTGTGTCATAACAATAGTTACACGTGCAGTGTTGTATTCGAGTCGTGCCGTGTTATGTCAAGTCATGTAATATTTGATCTATGTGTGGTAATGATGAGGCGGCTACTTGCTTACTGAACTGTTCACCCACCAGGGACCAGATAGAGGAAATATTTGATTTGGTTCAACGCTGACATTTTTGACTGATAATTGGAAATGGCTTGTGATTTTGGTGTTAAAAAATCACATGCAATATGCAGTACCCAGTGTTCTAAATAGCGCGCTATAGCGTTTTTGGACCCTAAACGCTAAGCTATGGCTTGAAAATACGCTAATTGCGCTACGGCCGCTATAGCGGTAATAGCGGTCCGCTATAGCGCATAGCGTGTAGCGCGCTATTTGCGCGCTATGCATATTGGGCTTTTTTAGACAATTTATATGGGCTTAAATAAATATCTATAAAATTTATTTTGTATAGAAAAAAAAATAGAATGAATCATGATGCTTAAGATATTTTGTATAGAAAAAGATCAATAGTTTATGATATTATTATGGATATTTTGAACCATGGACTTTTGTACTAGTTCAATATGAATATTATAATTTCTTAATTAATTTGGTGTTATTTATTGTTCTATGAAACTTTAGATAATGTTAATATATAGTACAAATATATAATATAATTTTTGTAAAAAAAAAAAAACGCTATTTGGAATAGCTTCCGCTATAACTACGCTATTCGCTATAGCTTTTTTTGTAGCCTTCCCGCTATGACGCTATAAACACTATTTAAAACATTGGCATTACCTAACTACCTATACATGTTATTTATTTAACTCTAAAAATAAAACGGGTTTTACTATTTTTCTTCCTTTTAAGTCAAAAAGTAATACAACAAGGAGTTGCCTCTCCCTGTATTCACACACATCATGGACCAAAGTCACAGGGGGCGAGAGTAAGCGTTGGAAAAAGAGGACCAAGTCTTTGAAAATTTTCATTTTTATTCTTTTAAATTTTTTATTTTTATAAAAAAATATTACTAGTAGCTCTCTCATAAAATAAAATTACATAAAATTTATATCCAACCTTTGTAATCTCAAATTTCAGTATTATTCTATTTTTCATTGCTAAATACACTAATCACTATCCAATAGCATTATTTTATTACTCTTTTACCTACCATTTTTGTTGGAAAAACTAATAGACTAAACCTATAATACTAAATAAATAAAATAAAATAGAGATTAAACATGCAAACAATAAATCAGACTCAAATTCAAATTTAATCCCAACAATAGCTCAATGTAACTTGATATTTTTGTGTATAAATTTAATTCCAACACGCGTGCCGTGTCGTTCCGTGCTGTAACTATGCCATTCCGTAATGGAGCCGGCTCCGCCGTGCCATTTTTTCCACTCTAGGGGTAATGATATTGACAGAGCTTCATACAACGCATAATTAATAGAAACAAAATAAAAAATATAATATATATAACTGATGCGCTGCATGAAGTTAAATGAGCTCTGTCAATATCTTGACCAACTTACCGGGGCTCTACAATTGTAAGCGTTGTATCATAGACCGTGCAGCAAGAAGATGATTCTATATCACTAGTGACCCTATCACTAAAATAAGCAGGCTGCTTTGGTTGCGGTACAACCGCATCCCGGCTGTTTAGCATCAACACAGCTGCTGACATGTGGGGCCTATCATCTGGTCTATCTTGTACACACAGGAGACCTATTTGAATACATCTCATGATCTCTTCCCTGTGGTGGTTTGAGTTTTCCAAAATGGAGGTGTCCAGTAGTTCCAAGGCTTTTCCATCCTTCCATAGTGTCCAAGCCTGAATTAATGCATCATTATATATTTTCAAACTTGCTATTAGAAAGTACAAATATAGGAGAAGAGAATGAAGAAAACAAGGGTAAAGATATTGACAGAGTAGTTTGGCTTCATGCAGCGCATAAATGATATGCAGTGTTGTTTTGAATCTATTGTATGTGCGCTGCATAAAGCCAAAACTGCAGCTGTCAATATCTTTACCCGAAATAAAGATAATACTTACATAATTAAGGAGGTTCAATGAATGCTCTTCATAAAAAATCCTTCGATTTTTCTTTCCACTAATAATCTCAAGGACTAAAACACCAAAACTGAAAACATCCGACTTAACTGAAAAAATGCCCATCCATCGCATATTCTGGAGCCATATACCCACTGCAAAATAATTATTCATTAATTATAAAGACCAACCTTCACTACAAGCACTAAAATGAATGAAACAAAATGAAAATGTAAAGGTAATTAATTATACTTACTATGTACCAACTACTCTATTGGTATGCGATTTCATTTCATCTGTGCTGAATATTCTGGCAAGGCCAAAATCAGAGATTTTTGGGTTCATGTTTTCATCAAGCAGTACATTACTGGCTTTCAGATCTCTATGAATAATTCTCAATCTAGAATCTTGGTGGAGATAAAGAACTCCCCTTGCAATCCCTTTTATTATCCCAAACCGCTTCTGCCAATCTAATCCACAAGATTTTGCTTTATCTGTTCCATCAACAGGATGCACAATAAATTTATACCAATTATAAACTCAGTTTTGTAAGTGTCTGTGTCTATAAAATGAATTAAAGAAAAAGAAAAAAAATTACCAAAGATAAAAGTATCCAAGCTTTTATTCTCCATGTATTCATAAATGAGCATCATTTCTTCACCTTCAATACAGCACCCAACAAACGCACCAAATTGATGTGTTGAAGTTTTGCAATTAAAATAACTTCATTTTTGAATTCATCAAGGCCTTGTGTTGATAAGTTCCCAAGCCTTTTTACGGCTATTTTCTCTCCTCCTTCCAATTCCCCCTATTATTTCAAAATATAACAATTCAGAGATGATATATATGTTTGTACACCCTTTTGCGATTTATGCAAACATTCATGCTGTAATTTCCTTGTTAGAAGTATTCTAACTCTAGGGGTTTAGTTTTCAAGGAAAGATCCAAACTATAATTGAAAGAAAAAAATAAAGAAAAATAAATAAACTTTAATGAAAAAACTACAGAGTACCTTGAAAACTGTACCAAAGCCACCTTCACCAAGCTTTTGTGATGGAGAAAAGTTATATGTAGCAGCAGATATGATACTTGCATCGTACATTGGGAGACTCGAAAGATTTCCTTTGCTTCTAGATCCCTCATTTATAACTTCACCTCGATCCAGTGCCAATGACCGTATCGATTCCATTGAGGTTTGTCTTTGTCCTGGCCAATCAGCAAAAGTTTCTAAATCAGAATAAAAGGTTGCTTTGTGAAATATGTTATTCTGGGAAAATTATGAAACAGCTTAGCATAGGTGGTCCTTATCTTATTTGTTTGTTTCATTGATTTATTGGCATATTTATTTTGGTTTGTAATATGAATTAAGTTAGATGAGAGATAATACAGAGGAAACCTGTATGCAAGGCTACCTGGACTGGCATTGTGCTTAAAAGTTTTGTCAGTATTGGTACATACTGGTAACAATTCTGACTGGTACACAAAATCTGAGATAAGATCTGTGACTAACTAGACTAGGTGATTTATCTATGTAGTAGGCAGCAAGTACTAACACTATGCCTAATTGTTTAATTGGACTGACTGGTACACTTAATATGAGACAGAAATTTTGGAACTATGTACCAGTAACTGTAACTGTATTGCTTTGGTCCACTATTGATATTTCCAAATATTTTGATAAACTTACTGGATTTTTTCCTTAGAATTCTTTGAATAATAACGTATCCAAAAGAGGCCAAAATTAGAAAACCCAAAATGACACATATCACAACTATGGCTACATTCTTCGCTTTCTTCTTCTCAGTTGTGTTGCTTGCATCTATTTCAAGAGAAGAAAAAGAATATTAAATAAAAAAAAAATGGTTGCAGCTATTTCAACAATTTCTCTCAAGACCCCTTTTCTAATAAATAAAGCTCAGTAAAAGAAATCAAGAAGGGTAAAACATTTAATACCAGGTATTTCCGAACCCGCAACACGGTAATACAAAGTCTGGCCACCACCACTAAATTGTCTCATATCAACCAAATCACCCATCCACATCATACAGCCACTTCCCCCATTTAATACATCCGAATTTGAATAGCCGGTACACGAGCAATTCATCAAACACCTTTCCTTGCACTCCTCCAATCCTATTGAACTATCAAAGGTCACGTTTGTTGTTTCCGGCAATTTCACGTTGCTAATGCTTATAAACCCATCACTTGTGCAGTTCAACCCGATCCGTCTACTGCACCCGGCTGATGTGTCATGTAGCTGCCATAGTGTCTCGGATTCTGGTTCAAATCCAGTCAGGCATGCACAATCTGGGACATTTGACGAATTTACATTACACACACCATATGGCCCACATTGTGCGTAATTGTCACATTGGTCCCGGGGAAGTGACCAATAGAGGGTCCAGCCTGACCCGTCTGACACGTACCTTTGGAGATAAGACTGATTTAGCACAAGCCGCGATATTACCGAGGTATCATTAACATAAAATGTGTAATATGTTTCATTTGAGTTTGAAACAAACACAAAAGTTAACGTACTATCTGTTACCATTTCAGGTTCGCCACTGAATTGACGGCCATTCCATGGTCCAGTCCGGTAGACTCGTTTTGATCCATCCCAAATGAAGTACTCTGGAAAACCAGCTGAATCCAGTTTAACTGTATAATTACCAGAAGCAGGATTATCTGAGGTAACCCAACTAGTTAGATTATGGGTTTGACCCTTTACCTTGCCAATTTTCAAACCCGCTAACACTGTATTGGTCGGATAGTCAAAACTTTGCCATGCTATATTTCCTGTGTTATTCTCCATTAACACCAAATTACCAGTATCCAGTAAATGTGCAACAGGGCTAACCATGTCGAATGAACTGGTAGACCAAAAGACCTTGGCAGAGCTGGTTTGGAGCTGTAAATTTGACCCATTAGTGCTGATAGATAAAACACCAGTTGAATCAGGAATTGGATTATCTCTATTTGCAACCCACACAATTGTTTGTTGTGTGATTTGTGTGTACCAGATGCCTAAGTACCGATAATTCAAGTTACCAGAGGTGAAGAAACCAAGAGTGAAGACCCCACCAGATGATACTAAGGTATCTCCATATGTCAGAGGAGCATCTATGGTTATAGAATCTCTACATGTACAGAAAGAGAAGAGAAAGAAGCAGGTTAGATAAACAGGTAGCAGATTAAAAGATGGCTGTTTCTTCATGACTCCAAAAAGGTTGTACACTTGGCAAGCAATGTTTATAGACTGGACATGAAACAAAAAGAAATATAGGTTTTTTTCAGGAACATGGAACCAAATTAAATTAAGTTTGGGTGCCAATAGCAAAATGTCATATCTTGTATTATGTATAGTGAGAATTGTTTGAACTTTCAACTTTCAAGTTCAATTTTAGGGAAGTTTATCAGCCAACTTTTGACTTCGTACCAAGTCCATGCTTCTAGAAGATATTATAATTACTCCCTCATATCATGTTTTGATTTCACATTTGTTGTCAACTCTTATTTTGGACACTTTTTAAGTGCTCCACTGTATGTGGGTCCCATAGTAGTAGATTAATTTGGACTCTTACTTTTTGCTCATAGACTGGAAAATAAAAGCTCATATGGGGGCCCATAGTAGGGACAGATATCCTCCCAGGTACCTGACTCAAGCAAATTGCAACAGTCAGCTCAGATTAATTCTATCTAGATCAAACTCAATCCGATGCCTATTGAGACTATAGGTGATCTATTTTGAGATTCGTGCCATGTTAAATGAACCGTCCGATCATAATTTGCTTGAGTCAGGTAACCTGAGGTGATGAATTGGTAGATTAATTTGAACGGAATTAATCAACCACCATCCAAATTTCCCAAATTCATAGAATTCCAAAGTTCCCAAATTCAGATTGAGGGTTGACAAAGTTGAATTTTGAAGAAAAGGAAGAGAAAAAGGCATTGGGCCTGTGATTTGTGGATACTATAGGCCCAGAATAAGAAGGAAAGTAATTAAGAAATTTTGAAAAGAAAATTGGGTTCTGTTATGAACCGAAAATAATAATTTGTTAAAAGAAACTAGGAAATTTATGGGCTCATAATAAATAAGTTTTAAATGATAAAGAAAAGATGGATAATAATGAGATGTTCGGCCAGATTTAATTGTGAGTTTCTTGGGTAATTAACGCCGTCATCCGAATAATCCGAACAAATTAAAAGAAACCAATAAGTACTGTGAACTAACATTGCAAATATTTTTTTCATTATTTAATACAAAATGTTGGTGAGCCATTGCTCAGTACCTTAAAAGAAAAAACCAAGACAACACCATTGCAAAATAAAAATAGAGAGAATTTCATGTATACCCATCAAAACTTTGATATTACGAATTTTCTCCTTGTAAAATTTATAATATTATATTTACCCTTGTAAATTCCAACAACTTACTACTTTACCCAATTTATTGATTTTTTTTTTCTATTAAAACTCATTATAAATTTATAAAAAAACTTATTTATAAATTCGAGGTTTTTGATAGTAGTTTCTATAAATGAAATCTGATACCGAGTATTCTGAAATAAATTAACCAAAAGAAAAGCACAAATTATGAATGGCCATACAAATAATTAAGTCTAAAATTATCTGATATGCTGAAACAACAACAACACAGTACACATGTCATGTCACACATAAACACAGCTGCTATAATAATTGAAAGGACAATTAAGTAGACTTGTAGCAACCGAGTCAAAGTCGTTGTAGGAGTTCTGATCTGATCTAATCTGATTTGCCGTTTCATAGACGATAGAAGCATGTGCCTCATTTATTATGGGGCTTGAGTAGGGGTGCAAACGGATCGGATACGGATCGGATAGTGGTAAACCCATATTCGTATCTGTTTTTATTTTTTGGATACAGATACAAATTAGATATTAGATGAATACATATGAATACGAATTGAATATCAGATATCTGTAGATATACACATAAATATTTTCATAATTATATTAAATTATATGGTATATATCTATTATTCGGATACAGATAATTAAAATTTAAAACTATATCCGTATTCGTATCCACACGGATAATCGGATATTGGATATCTATATCAAATTTTCAGATATGGATCCGGATACAATCAGATATTATCCGATCCGTTTGCACCCCTAGACTTGAGGATTGTCATTTGTCATATGGATTTAGAGTTCCATTAATTTCACTATTAGTGAATAACTTTAACGCATTCATTTTTTTCAGATTAATGCAACGAAAATTAAAATATCAATTAGAGATCAATAACGTACATTGATAGCAAATCAATTACATTAATAGAAGATCATTTAATATTAATTAGCGGATATAGCAAATCTTGTAATAAGAAAATTATGTTTGAATTGTCCTTTAAATTCTATAGTCTATATATATATAGACATCGTGTAATTAAGAGATTAAAATCATATCATAAATCAATAATTTTTTATTAGTTGGTTAAAATATGTATATTAGCAACAATGACTTAACTTTGACAATTTTAAGTTTTTAACAGTACTTAAAATAATTATTGGCATGTTGTAATTTGTCTTGTAATTTGGTCGTGTAGTAATTTTAATGTTATAAAATATTTTTTGATATTTTGTTAAATGTATATTTGATCATGAATTTCCTGTAATTTAATGATTGGTAGTAAATAAAGTATATATTAGATTTTAATCTTCATCAATTTTCATCATTTTTTTTCATATATATGATATGAGTAAGAGTCGTTCAGCTAATCAAAAGCAATTACAGTCATTGAATGCACAAATGATATAATTCTTACATGATGATAGTGACTCGCTACACATGCGACATATTGTACCCAACATGAAGATTCCCAAATCTTACTTAATATTCATTCTCCAACCGTCCATCTTCCCAACTACACACAAACACAATCAATCATCAATAGGGTAAAGAAATTAACCGAGCAGTTTTTGCGTCATGCAGCGCACTGAGTCATATTCAGCACGATATTTTGACTATATTGTCCGCTGTATGTATCAAAAATTGCTAAGTCCGCAGCGCAGCGCAGCGCAGCGCAAATGTGTGAATGCACAAACCAACAAAGAGGAGGCAAGGAGATTAATTTCTTCTACAACTACAACTATTGCCGATATTTTTATTAAAACCCCCAAAAAAAAACAAATTATCAAATCTGCTCCCACTTTGAAATTATAATTATTTCTACCCTAACCGCCCGTGGACTGGGCGGTCCACTTTTCCCACCAGACCGCCCAGCCACTGGGCGGTCCACTTTTGAAACCTGACCGCCTAGCGTTCGGGCGGTCCACTCTAAAACCTGACCGCCCAGAGCCTGGGCGGTCCACTATGAATTTTTTTTTTTTAAAAGCGGTCCGCCCCCTCCAGCGGCTCTCTCTCTCTCTTCTCTCTGCCTCCAGCCCATCTCCCGCCGCCCGCGTCGCCGCCCGAAACCACACCCCACCCCAGCCCAGCAGTGCTTTTCTCTCTCTCTCTCCCTCTCTCCCTCTCTTCCTCTCTCTAGAGCTCTCTCTCCCTCTCTTCCTCTCTCTCTCTAGGGTTTCCTCTCTCTCTCTCTCTCTATTCTGCCATTCTCTCCCTCTTCCTCTCTCTCTCTCTCTCACCCGAACCCTAATTTCGGCCATCTCGGCAACAGTCTGATTATTTTCGGGTAAGTTTCTAAATAATTTTTTTAATTTATATTTTGTATCTTGTATTGGCATTGGAACGATTGGTAGAATTGAATTGTTAATTATCGTGTCCGGGTTGTTGATTTTCCCGAAACGATTGAATTGTTCAAAATTAGGGTTTCCGGTATTAGAGTTTGTAGTTTAGGGATTTAGGGTTGACAAAACTGAAGTTTATAAATTAGGGTTGAATTGTTAATTATCGTGTGCGGGTTGTTGATTTTCCTGTCGCGATTTAATTGTTAAATTAGGGTTGAATTGTTAAATTAGGGTTTATGATTGAATTGTTTAAATTAGGGTTGAATTGTTAAATTAGGATTTAGGGTTGAATTGTTTAAATTATGTTGAATTGTTAATTTAGGGTTGAATTGTTAAATTAGGGTTTAGTGTTGAATTGTTAATTTAGGGTTTAGGGGTTAAATTAGAATTTAGCGGTTAAATTAGGGTTTAGGGATCAAATTAGGGTTTATGGTTGAATTGTTAAATTAGGATGTAGGGTTGAATTGTTTAAATTTTGTTGAATTGTTAAATTAGGGTTGAATTGTTAATTTAGGGTTTAGGGGTTAAATTAGGATTTATGGATCAAATTAGGGTTTAGGGTTGAATTGTTAGATTAGGGTTGAATTCCTAAATTAGGGTTTAGGGTTGACATAATTAGAGTTTATAAGTTAGGGTTTATAAATCAGGATTTGTAAGATAAAATCTTCTGTTTATTGAAATGTAGTATGGTCAGAACTAGACGGGGACGTGCATGGGATGCCCCTCTGGAGACGGGGGAGAGTTCACATGATCACGATGCTGAGGCATCCGGTGCACCGGCATCCGGTGCAGAGGCATCCGGTGCAGAGGCATCCGGTGCAGAGACGTCCGGTGCAGATGCTCCCTTTGGAGATTATCCCCCTCACCATCCTGACACATTTAGTCCTCTTCTGTGGACCCCACATGTCAGGCACCGTGTCTCACTTGCATCTATGGAGGTACGTTGGTTTTGTAATCCTAATTTAAATAGCATTATTTATTTAGACGTTTATATTAAAATCATTGTAAAATGCAGGACACGACGATGCTGACAGTGAGACATCGCACCCCCGAGATACGATACGTCCGTCACCCGTTGATGGAGCAGTGCATCATGCATCTCGGGTTGTATCAGCTGGCCACTATGACTCACTGCGATATTGACCAAGCTCTCGTTTGCGGTCTAGTGGAGAGATGGCGACCGGAGACGCATACATTTCACCTTCCGGTTGGGGAGATGACAGTCACACTAGGTGACGTCAGCGCCTTGTGGGGTTTACGGATAGATGGCGACCCCATCGGTGGTGTCTCAGACGATCCGGACCTGATGCACATGATACCGGAGCTGCTGGGGGCCGCTCCGACGGACTTGCAAAAGAAGAAGAAGAAGAAGAAAGGAGAGGAGGAGGAGGAGTACCAGTATTCCAAATACTGCATCAGTCTTGCGGCGCTCCGCAGTTACTTCCACCGGCGTAGGATCACCCCCGAGACACGTGACGAGCAGACCGTTCTGAGGTAATCACAAACAGTTGCAAATTAAAATATGTTATGGATTCAAAAAAATTGTAGTTATTTATGTCTCTAATTTATATTGCAGGTACGTGAGGGCGTTTGTCATGGATTTATGTGGCAGCGTCATGTTTGTCGATTCCAGCGGTGACGCAGTCCCGATTATGTTCCTCTCTCTGCTGAGGGACATTCAGCGGCCGTCGAAGTGGAACTGGGGTGGAGCCGTGCTCGCCCACTTATACCGGGGCTTGTGTCATGCTTGTCTGGTAAGTTTACAAATATTTTAATTTTTTTATTACAAATATTAGGGTTCCATATTTACCAGAAGTGCACCGCATGTCCAAAATTTAGGCGACGAACAAGCAGATTGCCGGACCGCTTCTTCTACTCCAGCAGTGGTCCTGGTCGCACATACCGGTGTGTCGGCCTGTTCCTCCAGCTCAGCATGGGTTATGGACGGGAGATGACCCCGAGAGACGTCCGGGGTACGGTGCCATATGGGCTCCTCCCCACACATACGAGGACACGGGCAGGGGGAGGACCATGGGGATTTCGTATGTCCGGGGTCAGCTCCAGATGCTTCACGAGGCGAGCATCACCTGGTACCCCTATCGTCTGTTCTACGATCGGGGCCTTCTGTGCCAGCTGACTTTAGACCAGAGACATCTCTCGTTTTATCGGGGGCCGTGCGTATGCTTCTGGATAGTTGAGTATCACTATCCTGATCGAGTGCCCCGTCAGTTTGGCTTGGATGCATATGTCCCTGATTTTCCAGAGTTGGGCGAGCAGCAGACCACCCAGCTGCACAGGTAACTACCCACTGCCTTATTGTTTGTCTATTTTATTACTTGTTCAGCCATACACGTTACTAATTAATTTATATTGTAGCACTAAACACAACAACCCCAAAGTCGACTGGAGCACGCGTTTCTGGGAGCATTACCAGCGTGCTGCATCACCTGGGGATCACTTATGGACCCCGCCTCCAGCTATTGATGCCCCTACGCCGGCCGGGCCTTGGAGATTACGATATTTAGTCTGGTACCAGAGATGGGGCATGCCGACGGTTTATCTACAGGGGGACTATGGTGATGCTCTCCGACGGAGACTCACGGGTGACGGATCTAGGACTTACTTGCCTTTCGGCCCGATCCATACTCGTTCGGTATGTTTAAATGAAACTGAAATGCTTAAAAAATTATAGTTATTTATTCATCTTCCAATAATAATAATAAAAATACGTTGTGTGCAGATTTTAACGGGTATTAGAGGAGTGGCACACAGCTTGGTGTGCATGGCGAGAAAAAGTTGGAGAGCGATAGGATGTCAAATGCTCCAACACAGTGCACCGATCGTGGAGGACTCTGGCTGGGACGGTCGCCTCATTGGTATGTTGCACGATGCTGGGGAGGACATCAATTGGCGCGAGATAAAGGCCCCACCACCAGATCCGGAGCAGCCTGGAGACCCTATCTACGCTGCGGAGATGCCGCCACCTCCTGCAGGTAATAATATGTCATACAAATGATCATTATTAAGTGTCTCTCTAAAAGATCATTCTTATTAATTTATCTTCATTTCTGCAGATGATGACTCGGGTTGGGCGATCCACCAATGGGTGTTGAACAACAACGCGTGGAACGCGTACTACAACGAGCATGGAGTTCCAGTGCAGCTTACCGAGGTAGCAAAAGTTCATTATTTAATTAATTTACTCGTTACTTCTATGTCTTTAATTTAATATTGTTTACATGCAGGATGAAGCTGCCGCCGCCGCCGCCGCCGCCTCATTCTCATTGGATGACCTAGCTCCAGATGAGGGCGGATGGGAGCCAGCTAGCTCCCACCGACCGCAGTATATGGAGCCCAGACAGCACGACGGCGAGGCCAGTGGGAGTGGGGCACAGACTGCAGATGGGTTTGCCGCTGCTATATTTGGCACACCGCCTCCGGCCACGTATCCTCCTACTTGGGAGGCCGATCCGTGGGTGTTGCGTACACAGGCGGGGATCCATGGGGAGCATGCATTACACCTGGGGGCGGACCCATGGGCGCGCGAGGCCGTACACGATGACATGCAGGTGGATGAGGTTCACCAGAGGCGTCCGCCGTCGCAGAGGGAGCGCCGTGCACCTGAGAGATTGGACCTCGCCCTCGTCATCGCCGTTAGGGTTTTTTTTATTTTTAGTTTGATAGGTTTCTAGTATTTTAGTTTGGATTATTATATTTCGTGTTTGGACTGTTATGTTTCATTTTTAGACTTATCATTTAGATTACTACTTTAGTTGTTTAGACTTACCATTTCGATTACTACTTTTGTTGTTTAGACTTACCATTTCGATTACCATTTAGAAACATTTAAACATTAACAAAACTTAATATAAAACTAATCAATTATATTAAAGCTAGACACTTACATAACATATACAAATAATCGTCAATTGTAAAAATATAATCGTCAATTATAAAAATATAATCGTCAACAAATAATAAATATATATCATACAATTTAATATGAAACATTCAAACAAATCATTACAACAATTTAATATAAAACATTCAAACAATTAAAACATAAAACTCTTATAAAAAAAAAAACAATAGCAGACCGCCCAGCCCCTGGGCGGTCAAGTTTCAAAAGTGAACCGCCCGGACACTGGGCGGTCAGGTTGGGAAATAGGACCACCCAGTCCACGGGCGGTTGGGGTAGAAATAAAAATAAAGTTGGAGTGGGAGCAGATTTGATAATTTGTTTTTTCTTGGGGGTTTTAATAAAAATATCGGCAACTATTGTCGTCCAAGTAAAGAAAAATGAAAGAGACTGATGAAGTTTTCATAGAAACATAGGTGGTGTTTTGCACTTAGGCACCTTGCAATTTCCATAATTGTTTCCCGCTTAGAACAGACATTATTGCTGTTTGCCTTTATTGATCCCTTAAAGGCTATGCTCCTATGTTACTTCCTCACATGATTAGTTAACCATGTAGTAAGAGAAGTATAGCTTTCTGTGAAATAACATTTTTATGCATGGTCAAGAGCACACATACAATTACAAAATAGATGACAAAATAAATTCGAAGTTCTTGAAGGGTATACATGAAATTCCCCCTAGAGGAAAAAAAAAAAAATTGGTAAAGTTTTCCATATAAAGTACAATTCATACCCCCACCTCAACCCCCAACTGTGCTGAACAGAGAGGGTGGTATTTTGCACTTAGGCACCTTGCAGCTTCCATAATTGTCTCCCGCGTAGAAGAGACATTATTGCTGTTTGCATTTATTGATCCCTTAAAGGCTATGCTTCTAAGTAACCTTCTCACATGATTAACAATGAATTAAGACCAATTTTTTCTTCCCACATGCTAGAGATGAGATGGGGTTAAAGATCGTGATGTATAGCTTTCAGTAAAGTAACATTTTTATAGTCCAGAGCACTAAACTAAGCATCCATAAAAAATCCATAAAATTCCAAAATAGATGACAAAATATATAAGAGGAGATTGATAAAAACAAAGAGGAGCTTCACTGGCAAAGTTCAAATTGGTAGCTTACAATACTTTTGAAGCCATGAAAAAATGGTTACTTGCTCATCTACTTCCTTCTCTCATAACCTTATTCTCTCTCTCCTCTCTCTCTCTATCAAGAGACACCATAACCATAGACTCTCCTCTGGCATATCCAGATACCTTAGTTTCATCTGGCAGTGTATTCACACTCGGTTTTTTTACCACTACCAACTCAAGTCGTTGGTACTTGGGCATCTGGTACACTCAAATTAAACCACAAACGGTCGTGTGGGTTGCGAATCGAGATGATCCGATGCCTGATTCAACCGCTGTTTTATCCCTCAACACTAACGCGTCGAATTTGCAACTTCAAACCAGCTCTGCCAAGGTCTTTTGGTCTGTAAGTTCATCCAACATGGTTACTCCTATGGCACAAATATTAAATACAGGAAATTTTGTATTGGTGGAAAAAAACACAAGCAACATAGCATGGCAAAGTTTTGAACACATTACTGATACACTGTTACCGGGTATGAAATCTGGGTGGATAGCGGGTCGATATAATTTAATGAATAGTTGGACTAGCTCAAATGATCCTTCATCCAGCAACCATCTAACCACAATGGTTCTGGCCGGGTGGCCTGAATTCTTCATTTGGGATGGGTCAAAACGGGTCTACCGCACTGGGCCATGGAACGGGATCCAATTTAGCGGTGAACCCCAGATGAAAACAAATGGGCAGTTCACTTTTGAATATGATTCAAACCAATATGAAACATACTACACATTTTACATTAATGATACCTCCATCATCTCAAGACTTGTGCAGAACCAGTCTTTACTCCAAAGGTATGTGTCAGTCGGGTCGGGTTGGACCCTTTATTGGTCACTTCCTCGGGACCAGTGTGACATGTATGCACAATGTGGGCCCAATGGCGTGTGTAATTCGGATTCTTCAAATTCACCGGACTGTACTTGCTTAACCGGGTTTGAACCCAAATCCGTGAAAAACTGGAATCTACATGACACAACAGCCGGGTGCATTAGACGGGTCGGGTTGAATTGTACTGGTGACGGGTTCATAACCGTTAATGATGTGAAGTTGCCTGACTCAACAAATGTGACTTTATATAGTACAATTGGATTGACCGAATGCAGGAAAATGTGTTTGATGAATTGCTCGTGTACCGCATACTCAAATTCAAACATGTCGAATGGGGGCAGTGGGTGTGCTATGTGGACCGGTGATTTGGTTGATATGAGAAAGTTTAATGGTGGTGGTTGGACTCTCTATTATCGGGTTGCGGCTTCTGAGATACCTGGTAAGCATCCCTCCTTTCTATTATCGGGTGCGGGTTGCAGGTTCTGAGATACCAATATATAGGTATCAGACTATCAGTACAGGTCATCGAAAGATGATGCTGTTATTATTTTCTCGGGGAAAAAATAGGGACCGAATAAAAGAAGTTTTATGTTTTCTGGTACAGCACTAACTGGGCTTTGCTTATTTCTGAAACAGCTACAAGCACTGCAACTCCAAAGAAGAATATTTCTGATACAGCTCTAATTGTATTGTGTGTGATCTTGGGTTTGCTAATGCTGGCATTTGCTGCATACATTGTTCAGAAAATGGTGACAAAACATCATGGTATGTTTCTCCATTTTTTGAATTTTCAGTAGTATATTGAACTTGAATAAATAAATTAGATTAATTACTCACTGTTGCCCATATTATAGTTCTCCTCGTATTAGTATTTTTCGAGCAGTACTCATACGAGTGAGGCTACACTACTATGCATAGTACGAATTGGTCCGTACTTTGTACCCATATCTCCTTTTTTGAAGTCCAAACAGTCATCTAAACCGTTCAACATCTCCTTTTTCAACGTGATCTCTATATCAATATCTCCTTTTTCAATGTGATCTCTATATGAAAATGTATTTGTAGATCAAATTTTACATTTTTTTTACAATTTTTCCACTATTTTTTTTAGATAGGTATAAAATCTCTATTTTTCTACCTATCTAAAAAAATAGTAAAAAATTTTAAAAAATGCAAAATTTAGTTTGAAATTACATTTTCATATGGAGATCATATTGAACAGTTCAAATCGACTATTTGAACTTTGATAACGAAAATTTGGATCCATAGTACGGACCAATCTGCGCTATACATAGTACCATAGCCTCACTCGTACTCGTATTACTATTTCTTTGTCATTACTTACTATAAGTTTTATATTATTTAGAAAACTCTTCACATTCACAAAGACTGAGACAAACATCAGAAGAATTGGCACGGCCATTTGCAACAGCTGGTACTAAAGTTATCGAAGAAAGCTCTAGTAGAGGAAAGGTTTCGAGTCTCCCAATATTTGATGCTAGTGTTATATTGGCGGCCACTAACAACTTTGCTCTTTCAAATAAACTCGGTGAAGGCGGCTTTGGCACAGTGTACAAAGTAATTTTCCAATTTTCCCTTCCTATCGTTTCTTTCAATAAGTTATATCGTTAGTAAATGGTTCATTTATGTACTTCTGACGCATACATAAGCGTATATCTAAATGTCATTGTGTATGGATCAAAATAAGAGAAATAACCATTTTCCTTCAGAAACTGACTATTTAGAACACTGACATTTTTCTTAAATAGGCTACATATTTTTTAACTTTATAATAAAGAGTAAAATAACTACTTCATAAATTTAAAAATAAATTTTAATAGAAAAGGCAATAAAATGGGTATATTTGTGAGTTTTATAAATTTAGAAAGATAAATATGATATTATGAATTTCAAAGGGGGGATACGTAATTTTGAAGTTTTTGAGGGGTATACATGAAATTTTTCCTAGAAAGTAAATCATAAATTATCATCAAACTATTTCAAATGCTGTTTAAAATTTTGGTAAGATGCTACCAGTACCATTACTTACCATCATGATTTGCACCTCTACTCGCTATCACGAAGAATGCAATAAACTGGATTAGCATTGTCAAATCACCTTTTTGTCTAGGTACAAACCATCTATTTATTTAATAGAGCAGTTTAATATGTCCTTCAATGGTTATATTCTATAAAACAGGGGGAACTGAATGGAGGGGAGAGAATAGCGGTTAAAAGGCTAGCAAATTTCTCGACACAAGGGCTCGACGAATTAAAAAATGAAGTCCTTTTGATTGCAGAGCTTCAACACATTAATTTGGTTTGTTTGTTGGGGTGCTGCATTGAAGGAGAAGAGCTGATGCTAATTTATGAATACATGGAAAATAAAAGCTTGGATACCATTATCTTTGGTAAGATATATTACCAGTAGAACTTCCACAAAGTAGAAATGTAGTATCTTTGACAAGTTCTATACCAGCTTATACCAGATGCCAGTCATTTTAAGTAACAGCACATGCCTGCAAAACTTGATTTTTTCTAATAATACAGTAGTGAAGATAAACATAGTTGCAAGAATCTTGACAGTTTCATTCTCAATTTTTTCTTGTTTGTATCCAATATAATTGAAATTTATTCCTTAACTAAATAATAATCTTGAACAGATAAGGGAAAGTCTTCTCAATTAGTTGCAAGAATCTAGACAGGTTCATTCTCAATTTCTTCTTGTTTGTATCCAATAAAATTGAAATTTATTCCTTAACTAGATAATAATCTTGAACAGATAAAGCAAAGTCTTCTCAATTGGACTGGCAGAAGCGGTTTGAGATAATAAAGGGGATTGCCCGGGGGGTCCTTTATCTTCACCAAGATTCCAGATTGAGAATTATCCATAGAGATTTGAAAGCCAGCAATATATTGCTGGACAAAAATATGAATCCTAAAATCTCTGATTTTGGTCTTGCCAGAATATTTTGTGCAGATGATAAGAAATGGCAAACAAATAGGGTTGTTGGTACATAGTAAGTGTAATCATACTTTCTTACTTGTTATATACATCTTATCTGTAGATAAATTAAAAAAAAAAAATGTTCTTAATTTATAAAGCTTGAAAATTTTGGGGTTAATTTCAGAAATTTGTGTTATAAATGGCTACAATGCAGTGGATATATGTCTCCAGAGTATGCAATGGATGGTATTTTTTCAGTGAAGTCCGACGTTTTCAGTTACGGTGTTTTAGTCCTCGAGATTGTTAGCGGAAAGAAAAGCCGCGGGATATTCGGTACCGAATCCATGTTAAACCTCCTCAGTTATGTAAGTATTTTTTTTCAATTTTTTTTCTTAAATTAGCATTTTATGATGAATTTGAAAAAAAGAAGGTACCATTGAGAATAATTTGTAATAAAGCCGTTAGAGTTATATTAGGAAGATTAATAGGAACCCAATAACAGTAACAAGGAGTAGTAGTTTATAAATAGAGGAGAATTGAGTATGTAAGAATATAATAAATGCAATAAAGCAATTTTTCTTATTCTCTTAAAATTCAATAAGTACCAATATTTTCAGGCATGGAATTTATGGAAAGATGGGAAGGCCTTGGAGCTGTTAGATACCTCCATTTTTGGGAATTCAAACAATAACTCAGAGATCATGAGATGCATCCATGTAGGGCTTCTATGTGTGCAAGATAGACCAACTGATAGGCCCCACATGTCAGAAGTTATATTAATGCTAAACAGCCCCGATGCACATTTACCGCAACCGAAACAGCCCGGTTATTTCATCAATAGCGTTGTGGCTCACATGGAAGTTCCGGGTTACGTGGAATCATCGTCAAGTTGTACTGTACATGATACAACTATTACAATTGTAGAGCCGCGCTGATAAATAACCTATATATTTTGCATACCCTGTTTTAATTTGCTGTCAGTAAAGGAATAGTATTTCTCGAATCTAATTAGTTTGATCTTTGCACAAGGCAAACGCATTGTAGTAGAGTTTAAATGATTGTATGACGAGAATTTTAAGTTTCTACTACAGTATTTTTTGTGTAAGTTATCAAACCAGCTTCTACCATCTTATCATTTCTGTACAGCTGAGATTGAAACGTAAAATGCGTAATGTATGACAGCTGAGATTAGAACTCAAGTTTCTAAGACCACAAAATAAAATTCTAACTTTTAGTCTACAAGCACACATTTAGTGGTTTATGAAGTGATTGAACTATATAGAAAAAACTTTAAAGAACATAATATTCAATTAAATTTCAATATACTTAATTAAAAAATTTAAAACCATTAGGGTGATACAAATAGAGTTACTAAATAGAGTTACTAAATCACATATTCCAGCTATAAATGCACCTGCTTGAATTGACATTACAAAAATATCTAATGAATCTAATGTGTGTAGGAAACGTGGAAGACCACTTGGTTCTAAGGATGTAAATCCTCGTAAAAGGAAAGAGCAGAATAAAGCAGTTGGTTAAACCCCAGAAGAGGTTGATGGTAAAACTTGATACCTCACATATTTAGTCTATTTTAGGCATGTTTTAGTACCAGATTTGTGCCCTAATTCACCAGAATCATGTGCATTTCATCGATATATCTTTAGAATTTGGTACTGCTGAGTGTTTGTTTATTTTCTGCAGGTTTGGAGCAAAACACACGAAGAAACGGCAATTTGGGATAATGAGGTACGACCCTTACCAGGTTTGGTACGGGTCTCACCGGACTTAGCCGATTTCAGCTCATCACGCCTGGTACGGCCAGGCCGTACCACTTTGGTACGGGCCGTACCTAAAGGCGGCCTGACAGATTCAAATCTTGGCAGAGGCTATTTAAGGCGGGGAGCTCTCCACTTTCGAAGGAGGATTCATTCCAGAGACATTTGAGAGCACAGTAAGAGAGAGAAAGAGAGCTGAGGAGCTAGGAGCAAGAAGGAAGGAAGAGGAAAGAGGCGAGACTCGACGGATCAAGCTTTCTCCACTCGATCCCTTCGATCCATGGCTTTCTTTACCTCTCTTATTGTATTTTTAGATCAGATCATGTGCTGTGAGTAGTTACTTTAGTTTCTAGGGTTTTGAGATGGATTCTTGATTTGCTTTGATTTTCTTTGACTTGTATCTTGTATGAACTCTTTTGATTGATTGATTGTGATTTCTTTGCTATCTCTTGCTTTGTTTGCTGTGATTGTGTATGATGAACCTCTAGGTCTAGATCAAACCTATCAAGGTCATGTGATCATCTTAATCTCTCAACCAAATCAAGTGCTTAGGGTAGACTTGTTCGAATTGAAGCCGAGAGGTTGAGTTCCCCTCTAATTGACAGATTAGAGGGTACCTTAGGTCTCCAATCAACCAGCTAGGGTAGATCTGTACCAACATATGAAAATTGAGGTGTAGAAATCCCTAAAAGGCAATCAATTGCATTCCAACCTAGATCCTGATCCAATACACGAGAGTTGAGGCTTAGGAACCTTAGGCGTGGTCAATTGAACCTTTCTAAAGAGTTTAGCACAAGGTACCAGCAAGAAATGCATCAACTCGAACTGGTAAGCTCTGTTCTGGCAAGCCAGTACGGGTCTTACCAGAGTGGTGCGGCCTTGCCTTACCAAGTGGAGTACGGTCTAGCCGTACCAACTTGGTACGGGCCGTACCACTAGAGGCAGATCACAGATGAAGTCTGAAACCCTGGAAACGCCTTTTATCCATAATCAAAACACAGTTTACATTTCTTCTAGCACTTTATTACATCTGTTTGCATTGTTCGATTTGTTTGAATTGATCTTTTAGGAACTTAAATACCAAACTCAATCTTTCTCACTTCTAGTTTTTAATTGAGTTCGGTGGATTCTAACCCAGCAATTGCCCGTCCCTGTGGATCGATACCCGATTATATTACTCGATAGGGGTTGTGCACTTGCAACCCTTACTCGTGAAGTGTAAGCGCAGTTTTAAAAGGTACGCCCTCAAGCGTACCGAAACTTGCGTTGCGCTTTCGCGCGAACAAAACTCCTGAAGAAGTCAATAAAACCCTAGAAGAGGTTGATAGTAGAACTCCTGAAGAAGTTGATAAAATCCCAGAAGAGATTAATGGTAAAATTTCTGAAGAAGTTGATAAAACTCTAGAATTGGTTAATGAAGTTCCAGAAGAAACTCAGGTACCTAATGATTATGAGATCTCAATAAACTATGTACAAAATGGTACAATATGGAACCGAAATGAAACATGTGCTGATGAAATTTTTGCATATGCTATAGCAATTGATGTGCTAAATGAGGAAGATTATGTGCCAAAAACTCCTGAAGAGTGTATGCACAGAAATGATTGGCCAAAATGGAAAGATGCCCTGAAGGCTGAATTAGATTCGCTTGAAAAACACAATGTTTTTAGACCTGTAGTCTTAACCCCCAAAGATGTTAACCCTGTAGGTTACAAATGGGTATTTGCAATAAAAAGGAATGAGAAAAATGAGATTGTGAGATATAAAGCAAGGCTAGTGGCACAAGGCTTTACACAAATACCTGGAGTCGATTATGAAGAGACGTATTCACCTATAGTGGATGCGATAACTCTCAGGTTTCTAATAAGTCTCACAATTATAGAAAATCTAAAAATGCGACTTATGGATGTCGTAACAACATATTTATATGGTTCACTTGATAGTGACATATACATGAAAATCCCCGAAGGATTGAAAATGCATGAAGCATATAAATCAATACCTAGAGAAATGTGGTACAATCGACTGAGTGAGTACCTTCTAAAAGAATGATATAAAAATAATATAATCAGTCCGTGTATTTTTATTAAAATATCAAATCTAGGTTTTACAATCATTGCATTGTATGTTGATAATTTGAACATTATTGGATCTCCTGAAGAGATTGAGAATACTGCAAAATTATTGAGAAATGAGTTTGAAATGAAAAACCTTGGTGTAACTAAATTTTGTCTCGGCCTGCAGATTGAGCATCTAAATAATGGAGTATTTATCCATCAATCAAATTATGTTGAAAAAGTACTAAAGAGATTCAATATGGATAAAGCTCATCCTTTGAGCACACCAATGGTCGTACGATCGCTAAATGCAGAAAATGATCATTTTCGTCCGCAAGAAAATAATGAAAAAATGGTTGGTCCTGAAGTACCATACTTAAGTGCAATCGGGGCATTATTATATCTTGCAAATAATACAAGACCCAATATCGCATTTGCAGTAAATGTGTTAGCAGGATATAGTTCCAAACCAACCAGAAGACATTGGAATGGAATTAAACACATATTTCAATATCTCTGCGGAACTAGAGATATGGGGTTATATTATCAAAAGGATACAAAATCCAAATTAATTGGATATGCGGATGCGGGATATTTGTCGGATCCACATAAAGCACGATCCCAAACAGGATATGTATTCACTTATTGTGGAGCTGCAATTTCATGGCGATCAACAAAACAAACTCTTACGGCAACATGATCAAATTATGCCGAGCTAATCGCCTTATATGAGGCAGGTAGAGAATGCGTTTGGTTACGATCAATGATTCAAAATATTCAAGAAGAATGCGGGCTTGAAAACATCAAGAAAATCCCTACTCCGCTGCATGAAGATAATGCAGCATGCATTGCACAAATCAAAGAAGGATATATCAAAGGAGACCGGACTAAACATATTGCGCCAAAGTTCTTTTCAACACATGACCTACAAAAGGAAGGCGTAATCAATGTTTGCCAAGTCCGATCAATCTATAATTTGGCAGACCTATTTACAAAATCTTTGCCGACGAAGGTTTTTGAACAACTCAGAAAGAAGATAGGTCTACACCGATTGAAGAATATTCAATGATATCTAAATGAGGGGAAGCGTTATACGCACTGTACTCTTTTTCCCTTAATCAAGTTTTTATCCCAATGAGTTTTTCTTGATAAGGTTTTTAATGAGGCAGTACACGGTCCGGAAGTATCGTGTTAATATTGATCCTGAAGTATCATATTAATATTGATCCTGAAGTATCATATTAATAGCGTATAATGAAAGATGAACATCCAAGGGGAAGTGTTGTAAATCAAATTTAATATGATTTATGTGGATGTTCAATTCATCATTGCCCCACTTCTCCACTACTCCACTACTATGGACATTTATTTTCTTCTTTATTATTGTAACATCTCTTTCTAGCATATAAATAGAGGCTTTGTAAAAGCAAGAAAGTACATACAATTAGAAGAGAATAAAATTATGCTATTGCTCTCTCTATCTCTCTTGTCATTTACTTTACTTTTGTTGCAACTTTATTTTAATTTTACAACAGTAATAACAATTAATTATTTTTTAATTTAGAATAATTATATTCATCCCCGCACTCTTGTCCCCCCTCTGTCCCCGCAATTACAGTAGAGGAGGTTGTACTATGGTCCCACTAATTATATAGTCATCCTTTCTCAGTCCACTTGTCCCTGCGTCAACCTTCATAGGTATAAATACTTGTAAATAACAGATTAATACTTGCAAAGTAATATATTAATACTTGCATGCGTAACTTGATATGATGATCCCCTTTTTCAGTCCTCCAATGGTCCCACGTCAACCTTCCTCTAGTGAAGTAATGGGGACCTCGTATCTCCGCATCAACCTTTTAATAACGAAAATAGTTGACCTCATAGGTATAAATACTTCAGTGCATAGAATTTAATACTTGCAAAATAAGATATTAATACTTTAATGTGTATCTTAATATGATCAAATTGGGTTCTTCCATTTTAAATTGGGTTGTAATTTATGTTCTTCTTATTTTATTTCTTTTATTTTGCCATGACTATGAGAAACTAAACTTCTCATCTCTAGGATGAGGGTTGTACTTCAATTATTAATTATGTTTTAATATATGTTTATGTTTTGTTAATGATGATTTGAGTTTCCTTTTATATTTTAAATTCATTTTTATTACGTCATTGCATACATAGTTCTGTCTACTATATGTCAATGACCCTCCACATACCAATAGGTGTTTAGTCATTGCATCCTGGTGTGAGTAGGATAATGCATGTAAGTACTATAGGCACTTCGGCTAACGAGGCTTGGTAGTGGTTCAAAGACTAGGGTTAGAACCTAGTGGGCTCTCTTGGCAGGATAACGTAAATTGTATATTTAGATTATATTAGAAATCACTTCGATTAGATAGGTCTTTGGGATATTTCAACTATGGGATAGTATAGAGAAAAAAAAATAATTGCGTACCTAAAATATTTCAGTCTTGGTAGCCCAAAAACCGATCGCAAGATTGAAAAACCTTTCAAATCGCATAAACAAACACCCAGCACGCTATGCGGATAGTGACAGTGCCGCATGCGGGGTAGCTGTGGGACAATCTAGGCCACATGCGACAGTGATAGTGCCACATGCGATATAGAGAGACGTTGAAATTTATATTTTGCATAATTAAGAAGGATAGAACCTGAACCCTAGAGGCTCTCTATCTACTGTTTAACCTTAACCTTGATTGCAATTAGCGTCACCACATCAAACTTTTATAAAACCTGATAACCTAGACTAGTGAAAATTGTTTAAAATCTAATACACTATCCATGTGGATCGACACCCCAATCATACTACACGGTAGGATCATGCGCTTGTGATCTGAACGTAAGTAGAAATTAGGGTTTATAAATATTTAAAAGCAGTAGTTCACTTTGGACTCATCACGGTCTCCATGTTAGTTATGAAAGTTATTTGCAGAAACAGTTATCAGCATCCTTTAATTTAACCCTCGAGATAATTAAAATGGATATAATTTAAATATAATACACTAGTGAATAAAAAATTAAGATTTTAACAAATATATCAAATGAAATTTTTTATAGTTTTCACAGTAATTTTACAACAGTTTCATTCCCCCTGTTCTCAACTCTGACAAGGCCCAATTGCGACAGGCCCGGCCCATCCTCCTCTTCTCTTCTCTTGTCTTATTGATCAATAAATGAATGTTCTAAAAGGCTACTCCCAAATCAACATTCATTCATTGTTAAAACAATAATAAATAGATGCAAGTCTTCTTTTACTATCATAGTTTAATATTTTCTAAAGAAATAGTTACATAAAAAGTAACATGAAATAAAAATAATTGAACTTTTTTCTTTCTAGTTCACAAAATGAAATTTCCTATATATATTTATGATTATGAATGTATGCTTAGTAAGATCTTTTTGTCTTTTTAGAACAACAGTATATTATTTTTGTAACAAGACAGCGATGATTTGGAGAGATTCCATTATTTTAAAAGTTATATATTATTTGTTGTTGTAATTGGAAAATTACATATTAATATTTATCATAGTTGGTCGTTCAAAATAATCGACAATATTACTTGTAGTTGAAAATTATAATAAAAATAAAAATATCAAGTAATATGCTAAATCAAAATGAAGTATTGTGAAGTAATATGACCGGTCAATAGAAATAGAATAGAAATAAATTATTTTTTATTGTTTTAGACCGTATATTAATTTGCTAACAACTAATTTATTTTGATAAAAAAAATTGCGGGCCAAGAAATGACTTTATAGAAATAATTTTGAACTGCTTTCCAATTCCGAATTGATTTTATTAAGGAACTGATGACAAATAATTAGTAGAGGCGCTATCCGGTCAAATAGGGTACATATATTATTATATTTGAATTTGTATTTTAAAAGTGTTCGGGTTCGAATTTTAATTCATGTACTTGTTATTTTCAAATCAGATCGATTCCGGATCAGGATACTACATCTATTAGTAGACATTCCGGATCCAATATTTCAGTTCCGGATAAATAAGTATTCATAATTTGTTTGTAAATTAGTTTTTTGGAAAGATTTATAATTTGTTCATTTCCATAAGTACTTGGAAAGATTTAAGTTTTTAGTTTTTTATAATTTGTTTGTAAATTAGCTTTTTGAATTCAGGAGGTGAGATGTAATTTTTTAAAAGTAAAATATTAGAGGAGAGATAATTTTTTAAAAGTAAAATATTGAAGATAGTGATTTTCTTCTCATGGTTATTAATCTGTGATATGATATTATGATTTTTTTTTTGTACTAATGGAATTGAAATGATCTATGGATTGATTGGATCAGATCCCTCTAATTTTTTTTCATCTTTCTTTATCCAATATTTATCTTAGTACTTGTCTTTTGTATTGTATTCAAAAGTAAAAGAAGAAAACATTTGGTATCTTCCAAGTATAACTTATTATAAAAAATGCTACGTATAGTTATCTTTCCATAGTTATTAATCTATATTTATATTAATGAATTATAAATAATTGTATTAGCATTGTATTAGATATTTATATGAATATCTGGTGGGGTTCGGTTGTGAGTCGGATAATTAAATTAAATTCATATTCTATCCATTACAATATTGGTTCCAGTTCGAATATGAATCGGATATTAAAATATTAATTTGTAATAATACCTATAATTTAACCGGTTATATTTGTTAAACCATATCCTATCTAAATTAATTTGATCTGGTTTGATACTGAATCGGAATAGGATAATCAGGTAAAAATAGCATCTCTAATAATCAGTAATCTACAGTTAGAGGGCTTGTAGTATCGCCCATCCATCTCTAATAATTAGTAATCTAAATTAATTTCCGCGTATGATCCTAATTCGGAAAATGGGATGAGACGGGGGCAATGGCGCCCTAAGGGTCAACTCCAGTATGCGGCTAGTGACAGTGTCGTTAGGGGTGTTCATTGGGGCCGGTTTATTTGGTTTTTAACCGAACCGAAATAGTTTGGTTCAAACGGTTCGGTTTTTTCGGTTTAATTGGTCCGGTTCGGTTCAATTTTTGATATAGATCGGTTTCTTTAATATGGTTCGGTTTATAATATCTAAAAACCGTAATAACCGAACCGACCGATTTCTTTAACATGGGTATTAATCTTTACAGTGAATTTAATCTTTACAGTGGTACATAGGTATTAATCTTTACAGTGTGGTACATGGGTGGTACAGTGGTTCAATGTTTCACATTATTGCTGAATTTATTATTTACAGTGTATTAATCTCAACTTGTTAGCTGTAAATGTCTTGTTTTATAACAATCTCAACTAAACAATGGTTTGTTCGGTTTAACCGAACAAACCGAAATTTACTTTGGTTCGGTTTTAATCGGTTGCTATATTTATTTTGGTCAGTTCGGTTCTATTTTTGAAAACCGAAATAAACTTTGGTTTGTCTATTTTATTTCGGTTTTAACCGAACCGAACCGATGAACACCCCTAAGTGTCGTATACAGCATAGTGAAATTGTTAAAAGTTAGTACCTAAAAAAAAACGTAGTTTAGTGTTCGCATGCAGCTAGTGAATTTAATTTGATAATAACCAGCATTCTAAAATTGAGTATCTTTCATTTTGTAATTATTGTAATTTTACGTATTTCAGTATAATTTAACTAAATTAGTGTAATTTAGCGTAATTTAACATAATTTCAAGTAATTTAGTGTATTTTAGTTTAAATATGCTAATTATATATCAAAAGAAGTAATCTAACAAATATTTTAAAAAAAATTCAAACTTTTAATGTTAGATTTCGGCATCTCTAAAAAAAATTTGAATTTTCTTCTAGCCAACTATGCTATGCCCATCCTAAAAAAAAAATTGGGTACCGGCCATTAAATGGCCGGTACCGTATTAAAAAAAATTTGGGTACCGGCCAGAAAATGGCCGGTATGGATATTTTTATAACTTCCCAGCGGATTTGGGTATATTAATTAATTTCTATTAAACTTTGGGTATTAATAAAAATGTCGCGTTCAAATGCACCATGATTTTGTACTCCAATATGCTCTACATTCTTTATCTCATTTTCAAAGTCTGAACACTCGATCCGAACCGCTCAACATGATCTTCATAATAAAATATGCTTGAAGACCAAATTTAATATTTTTTTTAAAAAATTTACTGTTTTTTAAATAGGTACAAAATCACAGATTTTTAAATATATACAAAATCAGGGTAGATTGTTAACCATGTCGATCATACTTAGATTTAAAAAAAATTCCAAACCCTTTGGACAACAGTGGTATCCTGAAATCTCACCCACCATTTAGTTATTTTTTTTTTTGGTTCTTACATGACCCGTAGGCCTACACAAGCTCTTCCATGTTTAAATCATTCTCGGTACATCCTGTTTTTTCCCACCCATAGGTCCTGCCCTGATTAGCTAGTTTGTGTGCAATTTTTAATGTAGCATCTTCTCTATTACAATGGAGCACTCTATACTTCCCCTGTGATTGCACCCTGAGCTTCCAGGATTGCCATATTTCCGAGAAAGCTCTCCAATTGGTGATTACGGGTGTTGCCGCCTGTATCGCACTGACAATGTCCGTTGAGTCAGATAACACTCGCCCTTCCCCAATTGCCAAATGGAGTATCTGAAGCCCCTCAAGGACAGCTAAGGCCTCGGCTTGGTCAGAGGTAGATGCCCTTACCCCTTTGGAGATCCACCGTACCAGTGAGCCATTTTGCAAGAGATAGACCCCAATACCCGCACCCCCAGCTTGGTCCCATGACCCATCCACGTAAACCACAAAGCCCTCCATGTTAAGAGGATCGTGCTGCTGACAGGGTGTGAGAGAAACATTACCAGTACGGCTGAGTGCCGGTGCGCACCGTGCCAGTAAGTCATTCTGGCAAGATTCCTTCGCTGCTCTGAAGAACGCCTGACAAGCTCCCATTATATACTAAATTTAATGACTCTTATTCATTAAATACTAAATTTAAAACTCATAAATTAACCACCTTGTTGTTTGTTTCTGCACACAACTTAATTTTCAAGATACTAAATGATATTTTTTTTCTTAACGAAATATCCTCCGTATTTGAGGATACATTTCATATCACAATATCGTTGCATGAATATAATATTCCTACTTGTTCTTATACTCACTGCCCCCCCCCCCCCCCCACATATTAAAAATTCTAGATCCATCCATGCATCTACAAGCATTATTATTGGACTGTGCAATGAAAATGAAATGATTTCGTTTCATGCAATGAACCGGTACTGGCCTTGATAGCTTCGCCAAAAAATAAATATAATTGAAAAGTTTGGTAATTATTGCTTCCATATAATTTATAATTTATAATTGAAAAGTTTCTTCCATATAATTTTTTATTATTTATTAAGATAGTTTGAAAATCGTTGATTTTAATAAACAGTAAAAGACATCTAGATCATTGAAAACAGCAATTTTCAAACCATCTTAATAAATTATAAAAGAATTTCAAAAAATGTAAAATTTGGTATCCAAGCACATTTTAATATAAATATCATGTTGAACGGTTTGGATTATAATTTTCAAACCATCTTAATAAATTGTAAAAGAATTAAAAAAAATGTAAAATTTGACATCCAAGCACATTTTAATATAGATATCATGTTGAATGGTTTGGATTGACTGTTTGGGGGACAGTGCTACAGTGCTACGCGTAGCATAGAGGCCTCCGTGCTACGGCTCAATTTTTGAGTTTTCAAAATCCTAACGGTCGATCTGAACAGTTCAACATGATCTCCATATGAATATGTACTTGCAAACCAAATTTTACATTTTTTAGAATTTTTTACTATTTATGAAGCCACTTTGAAAAAACACTAATTTGTACACGACAGTAAACTTATCTGGACCATTGGATTAGCGATTTTCAAAGTGGCTTAATAAATAGTAAAAAAATTCTAAAAAATATATAATTTGGTTTGCAAGTACATATTCATATGGAGATCATGTTAAACGGTTCGGATCGACCGTTAGGATTTTGAAAACTCAAAAATTGAGCCGTAGCACGGAAGGACTCTATGCTACGCGTAGCATATTAGCAAAATCCATATATATATAGAGCTGGGCTATGGTGAGTTGCGAAGTAAGAGGTCATTTTTACTTCATGCTCATATTTTCATTTTGAAAATCCAAACAACCGATCCGAACCGCTCAACATGTTCTCTATATTGAAATGTGCTTGGAGACTAAATTTTACATTGTTTGGATTTTTTTACTATTTATTAAGCCACTTTGAAAATTGCTGATCTGGTGGTCTAGAAAATTTTACTGTTTTTTACTGTTCACAGTGGATCAGCGATTTCAAAGTGGCGTAATAAATAGTAAAAAAATTCCAAAAAATGTAAAATTTAGTCTCCAAGCACATTTCAATATTTAAAAAAAGTTGAATGGTTCGGATCAGTTGTTTGGATTTTCAAAATGAAAATATGGCTTGAAGTAAAACTACGTTTTACTTCACAACTCACCATAGCCCAGCTCTATATATATATATATATAATCTGGCTAATATGCTACGCGTATATAAGGGCCTTTCCGTGCTACGGCTCACTTTTTGAGTTTTCAAAATCCTAACGGTCGATCCGAACCGTTCAACATGATCTCCATATGAATATGTACTTGCAAACCAAATTTTACATTTTTTAGAAAAATTTATTTATTATTTATTAAGCCACTTTGAAAATCGCTGATCCAATGGTCTAGCAGATTTTACTGTTGTGTACAAATTAGTGTTTTTTCAAAGTTGCTTAATAAATAGTAAAAAAATTCTAAAAAATGTAAAATTTGGTTTGCAAGTACATATTCATATGGAGATCATGTTGAACGGTTCGGATCGACCGTTAGAATTTTGAAAACTCAAAAAATGAGCCGTAGCACGGAGGGCTCTATGCTACGCGTAGCACCAGTAGCACTGTCCTATATATATATGCATGTAGAAATGGTCACTCTCGCTTCATCTACTTGCTCCTCTTCTCCTGGAAAAAAAAATATTATTTCATATGATTTTTTATGAGTAGACTAGGTGCATTATTTTCAATATTTTCTCTCGCTTATTTAATTTGGAGCTCATTAACTTTACAAAAAAACTCTACCAAACAAAAATAATTAAAATCGACCTTACTTGAAATAATCAATTTAAGTCTTCTAACCTAAAATCTAGCTCTGTCAAACTTCCTCTCAATCTTAGTTCTCAATATATTTAATTTACGTACGGCTATACTTAATTAGGTGCTGTCTTACAATATTTTATTTATTTATAGAAATTAATATAAAACAATATATATAGGGTAATATATTGAGTACCGGCCGTAGGTGTTTGTCGGAAACGAATCTGCTGAAATTCTAACTGGTGAATAGTGTTTCTGAAATCTCTACTTTTCTGAATCGACATCAAGCTGTTTTTAGATGCATGTACATTAAAATTAATTGTTTCAAGATACGTGCATAAAAAAAGTTGGACGGCTGGATTCAGAATTTCAGATATTTCAGAAATACTGTTCACAAATGATGGATTTCAGCAGATTTCAATTCGTGTTTGTCATGTATCGTAATATCTTACAATATAAAAATTATATTTTAAGTGTTGTCTTGTATCAATGTCATAGACGAAACTGTAAAAATAATTTGACTTTATTCTTTAGAGCCGAATTATTTATTCAGATCTATTAAATTTATCACACACTCTCAGTAATTCAAACTTTGGAACTGAAAAAAATTCGGATTCAAATAATGGAGCCGACTTTTTTATTTACAGTTCGGACGTCTATATATGTGGCCTCTAAGAGCATCTACATCTCTGATATTATGAGAGTTTCTAATCTAATGTGACAGCTTTTAATTCAGTTTTAGGAATATAAGAGAGTTTATTATTTAGAAACTATTTATAAACTCCACGCTGGCCAAATAATTGGCTGAAATTATTTCTCCTTTTAATTTATTTCTGACGTGGCTTAATAAAAACTCTAAAATTAATTTCAGGAATGTGAGAGTTAAAAACTTTATAGATCTCAATTTCTAAAAAGTTATTAACAGTTATTTAAAAACTCATTTGAGTTGCTAGGATGTAGATGCTCTAAAACCTACGATACTCATTATAATATCTTATATTATTCTATATTAATTTTTATAAATAAAAAATTCTGCTGTCTTTATGTGTGGCGGGTCAATTCGATATATATACTTTCTTGCCTTGCCACACTAGCTAGTTGTCCTAATTAACAACATAACCTACAAAAATAATATAAAATTGTGCCCATTCCTTTTATCAAATTAAGTTTATGTTACTATCTAGACCCGTTATCAGCATGTGCAGATCTTAATGCAAGTCAAGGGGTGTGTTTAGTGAGCTCTATAATTTTAAAATTTTTAATTATATATATTGAAATTTAATTTTAATAATTTTATTGTCTTAAAATTAAGTTTTTATATAATTCAGTTTCTTATAAAATTATTTAATCTGTGATTGTAGCTTAGTCCTTATAAAATTTCGCTCCTGATTATTACATGCGCAGCTTGACAGTAGATTAAAGAAGTTCAAGGACATATAAGCAAAATGCCGAAACAATGAAACATGTATGCATTATATGCACATCATATAGATGATAGAGTCAGAGATTTATCAAGAAAATTTTATATATATATATATATAGAGGAGGGTTCCAATGCCTCCATTTTTCATGCCTCCACCATGTCTCTATTTTTAAAAACTTTAATAACTCAAAATTTAAAACTAAAAAATCAAAATAAAACCGTTGGATATGATTTACATCATTTTATCTATGCACGTGTAAAAACTTATGACATTTCAATTTTGTTTTGGTTGTCATCAAGAGCTTGTAAAAAATGTATTAATGTGGATAATTTACAAACGTTGATTTCAATTTATTGATTCACATAAAAACAAAATCAAAATGTGATAATTTTTTATGAGCACATAGATAAAATGACGTAGATCATATCCAACGGTTTTATTTTGATTTTTTAGTTTTAAATTTTGAGTTATTAAAGTTTTAAAAATGGAGGCGTGGTGGAGGCATGCAAAATGGAGGCATTTGAACCCTCCTCATATATATATATATATATGTAGAAGCTTGTTCTAAAAAAAGAAGCATGAGCTCACTGACCTTCAAAAAAAAAAAAAGAAGCATGAGTGTTTCAACTAGTCAACCATATGCATGAAGAAATGGTCACTCTCCCATGTACTTGCTCCTCTTCTCCTAACCTTCTTCTCTCTCCTTTCTCCTTCTCTATCTAGAGACACCATTACCACAGACTCTCCTCTTACATATCATGATACCCTAGAGTCGTCGCCTGACAGCATCTTCACACTTGGTTTCTTCAAACCTGGTAACTCGAATCTCTCATACTTAGGAATCTGGTACACAAAAACAAATGAAACAATTGTGTGGGATGCAAACCGAGACATCCCGATGATTGACACAACCAGTGTTCTATCTATCAATACTGACACCTCAAAATTACAGCTTGAAAACAAACCTAGCGAGGTCGTCTGGAACATAAGTTTTCCTGACATGGTTATTAGCCCTATTGCACAATTATTAGATACAGGAAATTTTGTGTTGGTAGACAAAAACACAAACAACATGGCATGGCAAAGTTTCGACTACCCAACCGATACTTTGTTACTGGGTATGAACTTTGGCTGGATAGCGGGTCGCAACCACAGTTTGACAAGTTGGCTAGCTGGAACGATCCTTCATCCCAGCAACTACACAACTGAAATATTGGTCCAATCAGCATGGCCCGAACCCGAAATCTATATTAGAAATGGGTCGAACCTGGTCTATCGAAGCGGACCGTGGAATGGTAATTCCAAATTCAGCGGAGAACCCATATTCGATACAGATCCAGATTTCATTTTTGAATATGTTTCAAATCAATGTGGAACATATGTTTCCATGAATGGCGATCACAACTCAAGGCTTGTGCTAAATGAGTCTTCTATCCAGCGGTTCGTGCTAGATACCGATTCCATGAGTTGGTGGAAGCATTGGTCAATTCCTGATTCTAATATTGACTCTTGTGACAAGTATGCCAACTGTGGACCATTTGGCATGTGTAAATTTAATTCTTCGAATCATCTGAATTTGCTTGGACAAATTTAAGTTCGTATGCGAAAAAGAAGATGCTGGAAAGGACACATCGTACGGCTGCAGCAGGTGTAATGAATTAAATTACACTGTAAAAGACGGGTTCTTTTTTTGATGGTTAACGGAAAATCCGTTAACAGGTATTTTAATTGATTAAAAAGAATAATTACAAAAAAGGTTTACTCACTGCACCGCTCTACCTCTAATATTTACATGTGTAGAGTATACAGTGCCTCTATTTTAAATGCAACATAAGAAAAGAAAAGAAAAGAAAAGACTCATATAAGAAATCTAGCCGGCGTCTAGCCAGCGCTCTATTTCCAGTGTTGTGTCATTAATGAGGTGACCCACTGTTCTTTGCTTGTTAGAGAAGTATCTTCTGTTTCGCTCTTTCCAGAGCGCCCAAGCACCTGCAGCCCATATGACATCCCAACGAGCCCTCTGATTTTGCAACAAAGCTTTGCCCGTCTTTGTCCATATTTCCCGAATGCTCTGCCCTTGCAGAAGCGCAATGTTATGCTGTGCTCTCAATCCATTCCAGAATCTCGAAGAGTAGTCACAACCCCAAAGCAGATGATCTCTTGTTTCCAGGTGGGTGGAAGGGCACATGTGACAACCTGGTTGGACTTGGCACCCTCGGGAGACAAGGACCCGCTGTGTCAAGATTTTGTTTTCCAGCATTAACCAAGCAAAAATGCGCACTTTCATTGGGGCCTTTATTTTCCATAGTCTCTGTTGGTTGAGTGCAATGATACCACTGTTGTGCATCAGTTTGTAGGCCGAATTGCATGTGAAAACTCCCGACGGGGTCCACTTCCATTTAGTTTCTCCCCCTGCAAGCTCGATGGAGATCGAGCAGAGGGGGGCGACTTTCTCCAGATCTTTGATAAAAAAGGAAGCCTCGTGGCTATGCAGACTAATTTGAGCTGCCCTCCTCACCCCATGTAAAGATAACATTGTTTTCTGCCATAGCCCCTCTGCCCCTCTCTCGATTAACCATATCCATTTAGCCAGTAGTGCGTCATTCTGGCATGTTAGGTTCGTTATACCCAGGCCCCCATTGATTTTTAGTGCGCAAACTCTTTCCCAATTAACCAAGCAGTTAATGCCCTTACAGGAGCCATTCCCCTTCCATAGGAAATTCCTTCTCATCCTGTCAATGTGTTTGATAACGCCAACCGGTAACTTGAAAGCCTGCATGTAATGCAAGGGCATTGCCGAGAGTACCGCTTTGACCAAGGTTATTCTTCCTCCATAGGACAGGAAGTTAGAAGTCCAACCCTGTATCCTGTGCTGCACCGCAAGTAGCATTGGCAGAAAGTCGATTTTCCTTGGTTTCCTTATAGATAGAGGAAGTCCGAGATATCTAATAGGTAGCTTTGTCTGTGGTGAGTTCAAGATTGAATGCACCACTTGCACCAGGTTTCCAGGGACAGCAATCGGGACGAATTGGCTCTTGATTCTGTTAATTTTGAGTCCAGATAATTCAGAGTACACTCCCAGCGCATGGGTGACAATTTTCAATGTTATCGGGTTGGCCTCGCAGATTATGAGGGTGTCGTCAGCGTACTGGATGAATTGCGGGTGTATTACCGCCGGCGTGGGCAATATCGGTTGCATATTCCGCAGAAAGGAGTTGAGGCAATCTGCTGCGAGGATGAATAGCATTGGAGAGAGCGGGTCTCCCTGGCGTAAGCCCCTTTTATGCCTGAAGAAACTTGACTGTGTTCCGTTGGCCCTTACTGCTGAGGAAGATGATTATAGAATGCTCAGAACGGCCGAAGTCCACCCCGGGGGGAATCCCTTTTCTATGAGGAGATTCATTAGGAAGCACCAGTCTACCGTGTCAAATGCCTTCTCGAAATCCACTTTGTAGAGTATTACCGGTAGCTTTCTTTTGTCGCAAAAACTAATCAACTCTCTTGCCGATAAGAAGGATTCCATTAAGGATCTGCCGCTTACAAACGCCGTCTGGTTTGTTGTTATGATTCTTGGGAGATGCGGTTGAAGTCGATTTGCCAAGATTTTTGTTAAAAGTTTTGCGATCGTGTTGATTACACTGATCGGTCTGTAATCCGTCACCTTTTCTGGATTTTCCTTCTTTGGAATTAGTGTGATTGCTGCCTTGTTGATTGCAGTAATATGCACCTTGTTCTGGAAAGTCTGTGTCACCAAGTCCATGATATCAGTTTTAATGATCGGCCAAAATTCCTGATAGAATTCGCTTGGAAGGCCGTCCGGACCGCTCGCTTTTCCCCGCGGCATTCCTCTGACCGCTAATAGCACCTCAGTTTCAGTCACCTGTGAGTCTAGATCCTTGAGGTCCTCCCCAAAACTCTGCCCGGCCCGACCCGTCAAATTGAATGGCCGCGGATGTACCAATGATTTGCCAAGCGTGTTTTTGAAATGGCGGCGCAAATAGCCCGGCAGTTGTTGGGACGGTACCTGCTCCTCCTCTTCAGAGGTCATGGTATGTATGGCATTGATATTCTTACGGCCATTGGCGATAGCATGGAAATATTTTGTATTTTTATCTCCAAGCTTGAGCCAGGTACAACCCGACCGCTGTTTCCATTTGTGCTCTTTTTCTTTTGCCAGTGCAAAAATATGTTCTCTCAGTCTGATGCGCAACCTGAATTCGATTGAATTTAGCTGTCTAGTCTCCTCCGCTCTATCCAGTCTCTGTACTACCCATTTTGACCTTGTGAGGTGTGTCTCCCTCCTGGAGAATTTTTCCTGGGCCCAGATCCTTAATTCTCTCTGTATATTCTTTATTTTTCGCTGAATGCGGACCACCGGGTTTGCGGGTGCTTCAATATCCCATGCCCTTGCCACCACGGTTTCTAAATCCGTGTATTTAAGCCAGAATGTTTCAAATTTGAATTGCCGTTTTGCCGGGTTTTGGTGAGGTCGCAGTCTTAGAAGTAAGGGAGCGTGGTCAGAGGTTGGAGACGGCAAATCTGTCAGGTCGTATGATACCCCTAGATCGTCCCAGTGGCATGACAGAAGGCATCTATCTAGTTTGGAGAATGTGGGGTTTGGTCTCTTGTTAGACCATGTGAATCTTCTTCCCTGCAGCGGTACTTCAACGAGACCTGCGTCAGTAATAAATCGGTTGAAATCCTGCAAGGTCCCCAGATTCCGGATGTCCGCAGTTGTGTCCTCCGATGACCTAAGTAAATTGAAATCACCTAGGACAAGCCACGGTAGATTATTAGTAGCTCTGATTGTTCGCATTTCATTTAAGAATAATCGTTTGCTCGGGTCATCTTGTGGCCCATATACCCCAGTGCACATAAAGGTGAAACCCATTTTTGTTAATATAGAAGTTGTTGTGTAATTTTTATTGAAGGAATCTTGGAGAGAGAATGAGCGACTCCACGCGAGCACTATTCCTCCCCTCGTTCCCTCCGCATCTAATTTGGAGAAATTAACAAATTTAGGTGTACACACTTGTCTCAAATTAAATATAGAGCACTCACTCCACTTAGTCTCTTGAAAACAAATTAAATCCGGGTTAGTGTCGGTCACCAAATATTTGATGACCGCACATTTATTTGAATCGCCCAGACCACGCACATTCCAATTAAGCACAGAAAAAGGTAATTTAAAATCATTCATAATTTAAGGGTTTAGCACAAAAAGCACATAAGCTTGCTAGAGTAATCCGATAAGCGGATATCACAAAATTAAACAACCATCATGGCATAGACTACCCTAAAGAAAGCGCTTAAATTAAACATCATCTTCAGCCTCGTCTGCATCAGAGAGGTCGATGTCACTGTCGAAGTCGAAAGCTCCTAAAACCGATTCTTCGAATTCCTTTGAGTCCTCATAGTCGTCGTACTCTCCATCCCTGAGTGTCTCTAGCGGCTGCTCTTCATTCTCTAAAACTTCCCCTTCCACCATTACCTCTTCCTCCATTACCTCTTCAGGCTCACCTTCCAGTAATGCAGCTGTGCCTGCTGACTCACGGTGGGTTGGGGTCCGATCCCCTGCTATACCACAGTAGAGATCCGCGGCCTCTGCCATTGTTTGGTCCAGTCCCTTGGCCGCAAGAGCCTCGTCAGCTAGAAGGGTCAGAAGTTGCGCCTGGCGGGTCGGATCCAATTGCTGTCCCTCGAGTGTGGCTTCCTTCCTCGGTTTTTTCCTTGACTCAGAATACCGCTTCGTGTGACCTCGTTGGATAATGCGCGCACTCCGGCGTAGTGGGGCCTGCTGCGCCGCTGGTGTTTCTGAAACCGATGAAGCCTGCTGCCCTATCTCCGAATGCAACGTAACCGCGGTCGGCTGAGGCGGCGCGGTTTCCACTTCCATCTCTGATTGTACTGCAGTACCGGGGCTGTCTCCATGCGCCCGATTTGTGGCAGTAATCCCTACCTTCAGTCCCCCGGCCGCCTCACCCGGCCGCATTTCCTCCGGACTCCCCCTGAGGCATCATTAGGCATGCAACGGAGAATCTTGTACTGAGTGCAGTACCGGGTTAATTAGTTGGGCGGCTGTCTGTACCAATTCCGTGCCCGTCTGTACCGGCATCGTATCCTGCTGCGTCATTTGGGGGGTGTACTGTACCTGTGGCGTGCATTGCTGTACCAGTTGTGTGTCCCGCCTGACCGTATCTGAGCAGTAGTCGTATTGAAGGGGGTCGGGGAGAGAGCTGATGTAAGCTTCTTCCTCCTCCGTGAGTCTGATTTCCTCTTCCGCTGCTCGAATTGTCGGGCTTACCGGCGGTGATACGGAAATATGAATCATGTCCATATCCGATCCTTCCATATCTGAGCCATCCTCCAGACATTGATCCGGGCAATACAGTTTTGAGGGGTCAAGGTCGGAATCAACAAAATCTGCGTATTGGAGCTCATTTTCCTCTTCGGTGTGGTGCGATATCGGTTCGAATTCCATTGGTTCATCTTCAGAGAGTCTGTACTGTTGTTGATCAGTCGCCTCAATTTGCTCGGCCGCTGGGTCAGCACGAAGGTGATTCGTGTCACCGATTACTGCCGTGTTGGTTCCATATTCATCAAAAGGTTCGCTTTTTATCTGCTCTGCGGCGGTCGAGTCGTAACCGCAAATGGGAGGTTCGATTAAGTTTGAGTCCGAGGTGGAGATGAGGATTGGGTTACCAGGTTCGCCAAGTGGGATGGAGGCCCGGTTGTGTAGTTGAGAGGGGTGTAGGTTTGAGTGTTCGGCCTGGTTAGATTGATGATAAATGCTGTTTTGTGTATTGGTGGCTATTTGATGGGTTTCAGCGGTGGTTTTTGGTAAGTGAGCTCTTGGGCTTTGAAGGCCTGGGCCGTGGTTTTTAATGGTTGGTATTGCTGCCGGTTTGGCTATAGCTGGGGCCCTGTTGGTTATTAGCAGAGGTAGTTGGAGTGGTATGCCGCCTACTTTAACCTGGTCTGGTTTCCTGGGCCCACTTTTTTGCGGGCCTGACGCAGAGAGGAGGGTACAATTCAGATCAGTTTTTTGAAAAACATTCCCCCCTTCTTTTGTCACATCCAGCCGCTGTCCCTGGCCCACAAGTGCCGTTGGAACCATCAGGGTATTATGTACAATGCCCCTGTCCAGTCCCTCCATAGATGTCTGCCCAGCTAAGTCTCCAGTATCACTGCGACTGGAAGTGTCCAGTTGTTGAGGTTTTGCCGGGTCTGGGCCTGCCAGGACCGGAAGATTTGGTCCCGTAATCGCGGTTGGTCCTTTGGGTGTTGCCGAGGTCGTTGCCTGAGAACCCGGGAGGAGGGCTGTCTCACGAAGGACATGCTCTAGCTGCTCTCTAACCAGGCCCGGTTCCATGTTTGCCCAAACGTTCAAGAGTTTTTCAACCCCCGCCAACACGGCGTTGTCTGTCGCATGCTCCGTAACATCACCATTCGGCCCCGGCGCAAAGGCCCTAGCATTTTCTCTCTGGATTTCCTGGAAGGCTTGAATGGAGGGGGTGGTGTCTATCGGATGTCCGATGTGGATCGGCTCCTCGATCCAGCCGTGCACACATATGTCAATGTCCTGAGCCAACCCTCGGATCCAGAAGGTAACGGAGAGTGGGACATTTTCGAGTTTCGGCACAGCAATTAGAGCCATCATCTTTTCCAAGGAGGTGGTCTTGTTCATTGGTGTGTGCTCGAGCACCACACCGAAGGAGCTCATGGCAGCTACGAGATGGTCGATGCACCACGCCCTCGGGGACACCCCCCTCAGTTCTATCCATACCTTGAACTTAAGGTTGAGTGGATAAGCATGCATTACCGGGGTCCACGGGTAGGTCACGTATCCTAATTCCCTTAGCGGTTTGGCAAAATTTGCAATGAATTGGTTTCGATCCTGCCCGAAAGGAAGGAGCAGAAAATACTGTGGGCCCGACATGTGGGTTAAAGGGGGTGGCACATCTGTCTTGGAGATGGTCATTAGGACAGATTGTAAGATGCTTGTTGAGTGGGTGGGGCGTAACCGCGCATCAATGACCAGGGCTCGATTAAGCTCAAGGAGATCCTGCTTCATTTTTACCGTCTCAGGTATGAAGACCGTTGCGGCCTTTGGGCGATTTTGTGGCATGCCCGAGTCACCTATGTTGCCCCTAGGCGAGAGCGGGTCATACACGGGCTGTTTTGCGATGATCGCTGCGGCACATGATTTGGCCTCGTGTCCCTTTTTCCAACACTTGGCGCAAACCCTCTCGTCACTCGTGCAGGTGGTTTGGTCGTGGCCTTTCTTAAGGCAATTATAACATCTTCCCCGCCAGAGGTAGTGGCCCGGGTTCGGGGGCAGAGGGAGTGGCTCCGGTGTGCCATCAGGAGATTTTGATGCTGGTGGTGGGAGTTTAGTTGGGATGGAGGGGTTGAGGTCTAGAAAGTTTTGCCAGGGTGGGGTTAAGTATCTGTGTGGTCTGGGATGTAATATCGGTTGGGGGGTATGACCTGTCACCTGTGCGTAAGTCATGTGCTGGGCTGTCTTCGGAGTTAAGGCGCTGGGGTGTGGTGGTTGTGGGGATGACATTGAATGATGGTCGGGTTGGTTGAATGTAGTTGATTTGTTGGTGCTCATTAATGCCTGTTGGGGTTTGTAATTAATGGTTTGAAGAGTGGTGAGGGGGAAAGGTGGGTTGTGCCTGTTTTTTGTAGTGGGATGAAGGGGATGAGGAGCTCTAACAGCATTAATGCCTGAGGTGACCCGGCGTGGCATGGGGTTGGCTACAGCATGGCCTATGGAGCCTTCGGTAGTGATGAGGTTCTGTGATGGGGGTTCCCTGTACCAGAAGCTATGATTATGAAATTCTTGGGAAGGAAAGAACTTACCTGGGCCGGAGTTAATGCTGTGCGTACTATAGCTTGCTTTTTGGGGAGTGCTCTTGAGTTGGTGTTGGGTCATGTCGCTGGAGATGGGATAGCGCCGTGTGAAGAAAGCTCGGTGACCTTTCCGACCCTGATGGGGTAGCTGTCTCAGGCGGTAGGGTAGCACCGTGTACCAGGCTTCTCCAGTGGAGAGAACCTTAGTGTTTGCCATGGGTGTTGAATCGCCACCAAGATCGCCTCTTCATTCTCTCTTAACTCACAAAGGAGAATGTTTCAGTGTAAAAGACAGGTTCTTATCCGTTAAGAAAGTGAAGTTGCCAGACACAACAAATGTGACGGTTGACAGTACAATTGGATTGAAAAAGTGCAAGAAAAGGTGTTTGATGAAGGATTTTTTTTAAAAATAGTAAATAAAATAATCAAAGTTAAAGAAACGACATGATTGCTTCGTTTGTTATAAAAACAGCAAAAACCGAATCCGGGATTCGGTTAAGCTATTTTTTTTCGCTTCACCAAATTTGCTATTCGGTTAAAGCATATTTTCACAAATCAGATCCCGAAAACTATGTAAACTCCGTGTAACACCCACCATTAACCGAATTCCCAATTCGGTTAAGATTTTTTTTGATTTTTTTTATTGTAAACCGAATAGCGAATTCGGTTTACATTATTTTTTTTATTTTTTATTCCACACCGAATAGGGGATTCGGTTAAATAAATTTTTTATTTTTTATTATACGGTATTAACCGAATACCTTATTCGGTTAATGCATTCAAATCAAAAAAAATATGGGTATTAACCCGTGATTTTTATTTTTACCCAAAAAAAAATATATTTTAATATAAATATTTTATTAAATGGTAATTTTTCACCGATAACCCTAAAGTTATTTTTATTACAAAGAATTATATTATAAAAACTTATCAATAATATAAAATTTCATTTATTATTTTATTAAATGGTAATTTTTCACCGATAACCCTAAAGTTATTTTTATTACAAAGAATTATATTATAAAAACTTATCAATAATATAAAATTTCATTTATTATTTTATTAAATGGTAATTTTTCACCGATAACCCTAGAAGTTTATTCACCGATAACCCTAAAGTTATTTTTATTACAAAGAATTATATTATAAAAACTTATCAATAATATAAAATTTCATTTATTATTTTATTAAATGGTAATTTTTCACCGATAACCCTAGAAGTTTATTCACCGATAACCCTAAAGTTATTTTTATTACAAAGAATTATATTATAAAAACTTATCAATAATATAAAATTTCATTTATTATTTTATTAAATGGTAATTTTTCACCGATACCGCACGAATTAAATGATTTTCATTGTCGAAAAAAATATTTGAATGCTCCTTTGTAATTTCTGTATGATCTGATTAGACTTCAATTATGCTATTTTACAATTTTATAATATAAGTTACTGTGATATGCATTCCCATTTGTGCTCGCAAGCAGTGGCAGATTTTTAAAAAAATCAGCTTCACCGAATCGGGGATTCGGTTAAAGCAAAAAAATAACCTTCACCGAATCCGGGATTCGGTTAAGCCAAAAAAGCAAAAAAATGGTGATCTTCTGTGGCAACCCACTGTATCCCATGTTAAAACCACCTTCTTAACCGAATAGCGTATTCGGTGAAGCAAAAAAATAACTTAACCGAATCCCGGATTCGGTTTTTGCTGTTTTTATAACAAACGAAGCAATCATGTCGTTTCTTTAACTTTGATTATTTTATTTACTGTTTAAAAAAAAAATCCTTTGATGAATCGCTCATGTACCGCCTATTCAAATTTGAATGGTACAGGTGGGTGTGCAATGTGGATGGGCAATTTGACTGACATGAGAAAGCTCGACAATGACGGTTGGACGTTACACTATTGGGTTTCGGGTTTGGATGTACCCGGTTAGAATCCTCTTCCCACCCCCTTTTTATTATTAAGCCCATTAAGTAGGGCAATTTTGTGAATTAACCCACAAAAAGGGCTCACATAAAAAAGTATCTAAAATATAATCTTACCTAAAATCAAACAAACATGTTGGTACGAACTGGTACCGGTTATCAAGAGTTTGTCAGTACAATAGTACAATACCTTTTCTTAGAACCATTTTCGTCACTTTATTCAAATAACAAAAATATGTCATTTATCTGGTACAAAAAACATGCTATTTTTCTGGTACAACAGTTTTAAAATTTTATTTTCCTAATTAAATCTTTTTTTTTTCGACACAGCAACAAGCACGATGATTTATGAAGTGATTGAACTATATAGAAAAAACTTTAAAGAACATAATATTCAATTAAATTTCAATATAATTAATTAAAAATTTCAATATAACATAGAGTCAAGTGGTCAAAAAACGTCAAAAAATGAATGCATTAAAATTAATTTATTAACCTTCTAATTTTGACCACTTGACTCTATGCAAAATTAATTTCAAAATTTAAAATTTTTGCATGTAGACGCATCACTCGTAAGGTAGACGGGTTTCAACGGTCGGATTCGTCGTTTTAAGCCGATCCGATGAGTTTTGGACTTGAGTTCACCAAGGGCTTGGTGAACTCGAGAGCACCCTAGTTCTACTCTATATATATATATAGAGAGAGAGAGAGAGATGGGCTATGGTGCATTGCAATGCATAGACATTATTGTGCATTGGACTCTAAACCGTTGGATTCAAAGTCCAAACAGTCGATCCAAACCGTTCAACTTGATCTCCATATTAAAATGTGCTTGGAGACCAAATTTTACATTTTTTTTTGAATGTTTTTGCTATTATTTAAGATAGAAACAAAACAAAATTGTTGTTTTTCAAAAAAATTTGGACCATTCAAAAACAGTGATTTTCAAAAATTCTAAAATAATAGCAAAAAAATTTCCAAAAAATGTAAAATTTGGTCTCCAAGCACATTTTAATATGGAGATCAAGTTGAACGGTTTGGATCGACTGTTTGGACTTTGAATCCAACGGTTTAGAGTCTAATGCACAAGAATGTCTATGCATTGCAATGCACCATAGCCCAGCTCTACATCACACACAAATATATATATATATATGAGTGAGCCTATGGTGCTATGCATAGCACGGATGGCTAGTGTGCTACGGCTCAATATGGTACTTTTTAAAATCCTAACGGTCGATCCAACCGTTCAATGTGATAACCATATGAATATGTACTTGCAAACTAAATTTTATATTTTTTCGAATTTTTTTACTATTTTTTTAGATAGGTAGAATTTTGATGGTCCAGAATTTTCAGAAAACACTGATTTTTCTACCTATCTAAAAAAATAGTAAAAAAATTCGAAAAAATATAAAATTTAGTTTGCAAGTACATATTCATATGGTTATCACATTGAACGGTTGGATCGACCGTTAGGATTTTAAAAAGTACCATATTGAGCCGTAGCACACTAGTCATCCGTGCTATGCATAGCACCATAGGCTCACTCTATATATATATATATATATATATATATATATATATGTATACATGCATGTAGAAATGGTCACTCTCGCTTCATCTACTTGCTCCTCTTCTCCCGGAAAAAAAAAATTATTATTTCATATGACTTTTGATGAGTACAAATAATCAACTTAGGTCTTCTTAACTTAAAATCTAGCTCTTTCAAACTTCCTCTTAATCTTAGTTCTCAATATATTTAATTTACGTACGGCCATACTTAATTAGGTGTTGTCTTACATAATTTTTTTATTTATAGAAATTAATATAAAACAATATATATAGGGTAATATATTGAGTACCGTAGGTGTTTGTCGGAAACGAATCTGGTGAATAGTATTTCTGAAACCTCTGTTTTTTTTTTTATCCAGCCGTCAAGCTGTTTTTAGATGCGTGCATAGAAAAATTAACTATTTCGAAATACGTGCATAGAAAAAGTTGGACGGCTGAATTCAAAATTTCAGAGATTTCAGAAACACTATTTACGAAGGATGGATTTCAGTGCATTTCAATTCGTGTTTGTCATGTACGTAATATCTTAAAACATAAAAAAGTACATTTTAAGTCTCGTCTTGTATCAATGTCATAGACGAAACTGTATAAATAATTTGGCTTTATTCCTTAGAGCCGAATTATTTATTCAGATCTATTAAATTTATCACACACTCAATAATTCAAACTTTCAAACTGAAAAAAATTCGGATTCAAATAATGGAGCCGACTTTTTTATTTACAGTTCGGACGTCTATATATATGGCCTCTAAAACCTACGATACTCATTATAAGAGATGGGTTATTATACATTGCAATGCATAGGTATTCTTGTGCATTGGACCATAAATCACCGATTTAAAGTTCAAATGACCGATCCAAAACAATCATCTTGTTCTCCATATTAATATGTGCTTGGAGACCAAATTTTACATTTTTTTGAATTTGTTTACTATTTATTAAGCCACTTTGAAAAAACACTAATTTGTACACAACAGTAAAATCTGCTGGACTATTGGATCAGCGATTTTCAAAGTGGCTTAATAAATAGTAAAAAAATTCCAAAAAATGTAAAATTTGGTCTCCAAGTACATATTAATATGGAGAACAAGATGAACGGTTTGGATCGGTCATTTGGACTTTGAATCGGTGATTTATGGTCCAATGCACAAGGGTGCCTATGCATTGCAATGTATAATAGCCCATCTCCTCATTATAATATCTTATATTATTCTATATTAATTTTTATAAATAAAAAATTCTGCTGTCTTTATGTGTGGCGGGTCAATTCGATATATATACTTTCTTGCCTTGCCACACTAGTTGTCCTAATTAACAACATAACCTACAAAAATAATATAAAATTGTGCCCATTCCTTTTATCATGTACCTCTTAAAATAAATTTCTTGATTAAAATTAAATTTAACATAATTAAAAATATGATAAAAAAAATCTTCAAGACTTTCAATATTTAGATGGTTGTAAGTCAAAATGTACCATTTGAGCAGTGAATTGTTTTTTTTTTTTAGCTTTATTTTATTAAATACGAATTTTCATGCATTAATAATTTTCTGAAAATTCCGAGTTTTCGATCCGAACTGGCCGAATTTAATCCAAGTCGTCATCTCCAATCTACCAAATGAGAACAGCTTGGGTCCGATGAGTTTAGAGACCGTCCGATCCACTTTAAGATTTTCGTGCGCACGAATTGTAAAGCAAACGCGAAAGTTGCGGGAGCGAATTTTAAAGCAGATCAGACTGTCATCGAACCCAGTAAGGTATTGTACTATTGTACTGGCAAACTCTTGATAACCGGTACCAGTTCGTACCAACATGTTTGTTTGATTTTAGGTAAGATTATATTTTAGATACTTTTTTATATGGGCCTCTGTTGAATTTCTCAATATAAAAAAATTATAATGAACAAAACTAAGCACAAAGACACCTAAGTAAAATAAAATTAACAAAAATAGATCAGTATTCTTGAGAAAGTTTGTGTTATGATTTTGCTTTGTGTGTAATATTCCTTTCTTGAAACTGACTGTTAGTTTTATTAATTTTTTTTTTTTTTTTTTTTTTTTTTTTGCTTTGTGTGTCAAGCAAACTTGGCATATTCAGAAAGCCGCAGTCAAATCTCACAAGAATCAGCACAGCCATTTGCAATGTCGCCATTTGCAATGTCGAAGGAAATTCTAGAAAAGGGATCTTCAAAAGGAAGTATGATGAATCTCCCCATATTTGATGCAAGTGTTATATTAGCAGCTACCAAAAACTTTGCTCTATCAAACAAGCTTGGTGAAGGTGGCTTCGGCACAGTATTCAAAGTAAATTTGTGATCTTTTCATGAACTTTTTTTAATTTATAATGTTTCAAAAGTTCAGGTTTGAAATATTTCATGAAGTCAGGAAAAAAAAAAACCTTACATGTAGCCTTTTTTAAGGACCAGTAGATAGGCGAAAGCAACCTAAATATGAGTATGGTGGTACCAGTGACAATTCACTTGTACCAGACTGATCGGTACTGGCAAATGTTTCTTTTCTATTATAGTCAGGTCATTAAACTTTTCCGAAGAAATTATGATATTATCTTTATAAAAACAGGGGGAACTGGAAGGAGGAGAGAAGGTGGCTGTAAAAAGACTTTCCTATTCGTCGACCCAAGGTCTTAGCGAATTCAAAAATGAAGTCATCTTAATCACTGAACTTCAACACATTAATTTGGTGCGCTTGTTGGGGTGCTGTATCGAAGGAGAAGATGGGATGCTAATTTATGAATACATGGAAAACACAAGCTTGGATACTATTCTCTTTGGTAAGTTTTTTTTGTTTTCAAATACTCTTCCAGAGAAATGTATTTTCTGGTGATTATATGCCCACTTTTACACATGATAGCAGCATTTCTATGTATACATGCAAAGTTTGTACAAACAGGTAATATCAGTAGTACATATGTATATTTGAAAGTTTCAAAATTCGCTGAATCGTGTATTTCATAAAAATTTCACTCTTTGGCAAGTGTATATTTCTGAGTACTGACCAAGATGGTACAAATGCAAATGACAGTGCACTCCATACTGTCAAATGCTTTTGGTACTTTCCAATTGGTATAAAATATGAAAAACAAAATAATAAGGTAAAATATACATTCCCCTCAGGTATGAAAAGAAAACAAAAAAAGCAAAAGGTAACATTTTACTTTAATCTCCTCCTTTTAAATGTTACAAATTTTTGTACTGCACCAGTTTATACCAGATATCAGCCATTACAAGTACTGATATATGCCAGAAAATTACTGAAATTGGGTTCATAGCAAAGTAACAGAAATTCCGTCTTTAAGATTAAAATGAATTTGACTATATCAATCTCAATTCATTTTTTTCTTTATTTCTGTTTAATCTATTAGAATTAGATGTAATTCCTTGGTTGATAATTTTGAACAGATGAAGCAAAATCTTCTCAGTTCAATTGGCAGAAGCGGTTTGAAATAACAATGGGGATCGCTCGGGGCATTCTTTACCTCCACCAAGACTCAAGATTGCAAATTATTCATAGAGATTTAAAAGCCAGCAATGTATTACTTGATGAGAACATGAACCCTAAAATCTCTGATTTTGGCATTGCAAGAATATTCGGTAGACACGAAAATAATATAGTGACCAACAGAGTCGTTGGTACATAGTAAGTGCAGTTTTACCTTCCTACTTGTTATATATTACTGATCAAAGAATGAAAGACCTAAATTGCAATTCGAAACTATACAAAACTATATCTTGAAATGTTCCGGGATTTTTAAAAAATTTGTATGCAATGGTATTATGCAGCGGATATATGTCTCCAGAGTATGCCATGTACTGTGTTTTTTCAGTTAAGTCCGATGTCTTCAGCTTCGGTGTTTTAGTCCTCGAGATTATTAGTGGAAAGAAAATCTGTGAGATATTCGGCATACGGCCCTCATTAAACCTCTTTAGTTATGTAAGAATCTATACTTCTATCTCTTTCATTTTTAAAATTAATATTTTGTATGATTTCAAAATTATGAACCAATGTTGTCAGGCATGGACATTATGGAATGATGGCAAGGCACTGAAGCTGGTAGATACCTCCATTGCTATGAACTCAAGGAACAAGTCACAGATTATAAGATGCATCCAGGTAGGGCTTCTTTTGTGTGCAGGACAACCCAGAGGATAGACCCCACATGTCAGAAGTTATATTGATGTTAAACAGCCTGAACATGATTTTACCGCAACCGAGGCAGCCTGCTTATTTCGGCAACAAGGCCTTTAGTAACATGGAGTCAACTTCTAGTTGCACAGTATGTGATACAAGCATTACAGTTATAGAACCCCGATGAGTAATAATATGTGTATTGTTGCCTTTGTTTTCTTGTATGTTCTTTTGATGAAATTATATTTGTAATGATCAAATCTGTATGTTATGTACTGCTATTGCAGATTGATCAAACACAGCCCATTTATGTTTGAGTCTGTATCCTCCCAGGTATCTGAGGTGCAATATATATAAACGGACCGCCCAGATTAATTCCAGCCGGACCAAACTCAATCCAGTGCCTATGGAAACTATAGGGGTCCGTTTTGAGATTCGTGCCAGGATAAAAGAACGGTCCAGATTTACTAATTGCACCTTAGGTACCTGGGCGGATCCAAATTCTTTCTGTTTTGTTGTAGTATATGCATAATGCATCCTCTTTTGATATCCTCATATACATATATACAATCTGTAGTTTTTTTCCCCTCTTATATTTATTTCCATTTTAACAAACAAGACCCACAGAATTCCCATATAATATCACGTAATTGAACTCAAACCTAAATAACTATTGCCCTAGTAAAAAATTGTCATGTGATTAGTAAAAATGTGTTCTATTGACAAGGCCAAAAGCCATTGGTGTATACAAATCCATTTACATCAAACATGCGTCAAAAAGGCATATTAATGCACATAATGATTTTCATGTGCCACAGTTCTCACACTGCGTACTAGTTACCTGTTGATGCAATGTGAATTCTTATCCTTGTTGGATGATCCAAATAAATTCTATCTTTTCCTCGCTCCTGCAAGAATATATAGGTACAATAAAGAGAGGTATTAAACTAGTGATGACACAATTACCTCAAAGTAATTGCAAGGTCCTTTGTACAGGGTCTGGATTCAAGAGGCATGTGCCAGAACTACAATATCACTAAGTGGTGATAAGGATGTATATAAGTGTCGTGCATTGTCGTGACTAAATTGGGAAGGCAGTCATGGCACGTGAATGATCACGGTACGTTAGTCACGCCGTGACCACAAGTGTCGTGTCCAAAAGTGACTGGTCACTGTTAACTATTTTTTTCATAATTTAAGTTAGTTTATTCAAAATTCACCATTAGATCAAGATCTAACGGTCCTGGTCACACGTGACCACGTGCCATGCTACGCCGTGCCAATTTTCCGAAGGATGGTCACCTCACACGAATGATCATGGCACCGGACACGTGACCGTGGCGTATCCGGTCACGGCATGACATTTTTTACAACCGTAAGTGGTGAGATGCCTTTCTTAGCTAAGATACCAATAAAGAATCATAAATAGCGAACCTATTCAATACATCAGTGATTGCATCAGAATTGTGTTGCATTATAAGAATGGGGCTCCAGTAAAATCATGAAACCCTAGGGACGGCGAAGCTGGCGCAAATACTTTAATGCTGATCGAAGCATTTCTCTCGCTTTCTTATCTGGTCGACAGCCATATGAAATCATTTCTTCAAAAACAGATGGTACCTATTCAAAAAGACAATAATTAAAAAAAAAAAAAATCAACCAACAAACAGAGTGAAAAGAGTATAATTGGAACAAATAACGAAGTCAATACCTTATCATACTTCTCTACACGAATCAAGGCTTTCATTAGGGTTGTGTATGTCACCACATCTGGCTTCACAGCCTACAATCGAATAAACAAATGCCAAGACCAATTAGTTGGTAAACATGCCTTTGACCTATGTATAACTAATTTACCGCATCGTAGATGATGTACCCTTATTTGGAATAAGAAAAAGCAATTCTACCACGGAAATACAAGTAAATAGTAAATTTAGGAGTAGTGCATCTGCAAATTTAGATATCCAGTACAGTACATATGCAGAAGTACAAACTAAAATGATACAGGAACAACTTACGTTATCCTTCATGAATTGTAGAACTGAGAAGGCCTCTATATCTCTTCGATCCTCACCATATGCGTTAATTAAAGAATTCAGTGCAATAACACTAGGGCTGATTCCATCTGCCTTCATCATTTTAAAAACCTCAACTGCTTGATCAGATAAACCCTAACAAAACCAAAATAGCGGATTAACTTGTGATTTTTTAAAAGAAAAAAACATAAAAGCAATTAGCTACATGCATGTACTTTAGGTCTCTTGTGTAATAACACCCAATTGCTTACTTTATTTCAAAAAAAAAAACAAACCACAATTGTCAGTTTGCAATTAAAACCCAAAATAATCTTAGTATAATAAACAAAAAGGCAAAACCCTGCGTTGCTGTTACTTTTTTTTTCTAAATTGAAATAAATAAAACCTAGAATATGTAGGTGCTAGTTTCAAGTTTTCACGAATGAGTCACACTGTATCCTGTTGAGTTAATATGAAAAGTCAGGATAAATTCGCCATTTTATTGTGTCAACTTAAACTTAATATCAATGATGTAATATCATTTGCAAGTAATTCACTTGAACTCCAACAATTTGATGTTGTTTGAAAATAACCCAAAAAACACTGCCTGTTAATTGCAAACATGAGAAACATGTGGTATTATGGATACTTCTCATAAATATTAAGTGTTAGAATCAACTTTGGATTTTCTCAGCAATTTTAGAAAAAAAAAAGATTGGAGAAAAGTTATATATACACTGCAAGTTAAATTATTTTTAACAGCTACATACCCTTTGTGCGTACGAATTAATTAGTGCATTATACATGCTCCTAGTCGGCCTCAATCCATCAGCCTTCATCGCTTCGAGGCACCCAATAGCATGCCCATAATACCCAGCCTTGCCATACGCATCAACAAGTGTTGTATATGTGACTATATTAGGTAATAATCCAGCTTCTTTCATCTCAGCTAGCTTTTTATCCATCTCCTCCAGTCGACCCTCCTCACCAAGTGATTTTATTACTATATTGTATGTGGTTGTACCAGGCTCACAACCTGCCTCTTGCATTTCTTCAAACAGTTCCATCACCCGACCAAACTGCCCAGCCCTGATATATTCATACCAATAAGTTTTGTCACAGTGTGTGTGTGTGTGTGTGTGTGTGTGTGTTGTGTGTTTGTGTCATATTGTTATTAAATGAATGATATCATAGAAATTTGGAATTAGCTGATTAGCTTGAGAGAAAATGAATCACTGTCATTATTATTGTGCGGCCAGAGCTACACGGGTCCTGTATTTAATAGGCTGGAGTTGGAACCAATCCCAGACCTTAAAATGTAAGGTGTACAGTCTGAGATTTCCTTACTGCACCCACCATACTGTAAATATTTTCAGTACATGGCGAAAAACCTGTATTTACCTGTTGATTTATTGTGCTGTTTCCAGACAAGATAGTTTCTACCTTTCTGGTACTCATACTGTATATATTGTGCAGCAGTATTGTTTTGATAAAATATTAGGCCAGTGTCCAGATACTCTTATTAATTTTTTAACTTGAAAATGGATAAATCTATCTTGTTCCACTGAAAAGTGGTCCATACCTTCTGTGTGCGTTGATAAATGTGTTCCATGTGACGACATCAGGCTTGATCCCATCCTCCTCCATCTTCTTAAAAGTATCAACAGCATGCTTCAACACATTATGTTTTCCAAAGGCATCGATCATGACATTGTAAAAGTGGCGGTCGGGCTTAATACCATTCTTTCGCATTTCTCTCAAAACTGCAAAGGATTTTTGCCACTCTCCTTTATCTCTAAATCGGACCAGAATTCTACTAAATACATAAGCTCCAGGACGGGCCCCACATGCCTCCATTTCCTCCAATAGGATTCTAGCACTCTCCCACCGACCTGCCTCGGTATACGCATCAATCAACAAACCGTATGTGGCATCATTTGCTTTGACTCCACAATGAGACATTTCATCAAGCACCTGCTCTGCATTTTTTAGAGATCGAATTTTTACATACCCTTTTAGGAGGGCATTGTAAGCATGGACCCTGGGGCGTAATGGTCCATCCGGGGGGAAGAATTCAAGAAATAGGGATTCAGCTTCCATCACTCGACCGGCACTGGAGAGGGTGGAAAGGAGAGTGACAATGCAAGAGAGGCGGGGTGTGAGACCAAGCGATTGTGTAAGAGATAAGAGATTAAGTGATGTGTCAGGATCAGAGCAGAGAGAAAATGCAGTGATTAGGAGAGAAAGCAGAGGCGCATCAGGCTGTAGAGATAGAGAACATAACCGGCTTAGAAGAAGAGAGAGAACCGGGTGGTCATGAGGCGAGAGCGAAGAAATGAGAGAGGAGAGGAGCTGAGAGAAAGACGCCTGGTCAGGGAGGTATGAATGGGAGAGTAGTAAAGACAGGAAATGGAGAGAGAGAGCTGGTCGGGAGGAGAGAGAAGAGGAGGAGATGAGGGAGTTGAGGAGGAGAGGAGAGGGAGGGGAAGTAAGGGAATGGGGTTTTGAAAGAGAGAGAAAAAGAGTAGTAGGAAGGTCGGTTTTGGATTCAGAGAGGGAATGGATGAGAGAGGAGGAGAAAAGGTCTAACGGGAAGGAGAGGTTATGGCGGGAAAGGAAAGGTACGAGAAGGGAAGCGAGGGGAAGGGTAGAATCGGAAGAGAGGAGAGAGTTTAGTAAAGAGAGCCACACGTGAGCAGGGACAGAACGGTAATTGTTCACCAGGTGGAGCTCAGCCGGGTTTAATTTGGAAGGGGATGGGGAAGGGGAAGGGGAGGGAGACTGAAGGGGAGGGGGGTGAGAGGAGAGGTAGGTGAGGAGAGGGGAGAAATCGTACCCTTCGATTACATTTGGAGAAAGGGAAGGAGAGGAAGAGGAAGTGGCGGGGACTGTGGTGGTGCTGGTGGCGGAGTAGAGAGGAGAGAGAGATGGAATGGAGGGGAGGGGTTGTAACTTCCAGGGAGTGAAAGGAGGGGAGAGGAAACGGGAGGAAGAGGAGGAGGAGGTGGTCGTGGTGGAGGTGGAGGGGAAGAGAGGAGGAGGGGAAGGTGAGAGGAGCGCCATTGTTAGAATTTGAGATAGTGTTAGAGAAGGAGAAGATAAGTGTAGTAGTACTGAACGGATTCTTTGCAGAGATGTTTTGGCGCCTTTCTGGCCTTTCTTTCCTCTTCCTGCGCAAGGATAAAACGGATTTTTGCACCTGTACCCGTTTAAATATGGAAATATGGAGATATGGAGATATGGAGATATAAAAATACAGTATAACTATATTAACTTTGAACGACGAATTTAAACAATTGAAAATTTTAAATCGATCTACTTCACAATTAATGTGCTTACATGTCAAATGTATAAACTTTTAAATTAATTCAGTATAAAATCTAGCCGTCAAAAAGATAATGTTCATAAGTTAATTTTAAGGGAGCACCTAACTGTCCCCCTGTAACAATCCCTCGTTATGTCCCTCATTCATTAACTACCTGAGGGACCACTAACTACTTGGAAAGATTTTACAACTAGCGCACGCAAATATGGATACATATGCGCGCAAGTATTAATATATAATATATCAAGTATTTCACAAAAAAAAAATGGACACGTCACTCACCCATCTTTTACACGTTCTTAGAGGTGGGTTTTTTTTCTCCGTTCAATCTCGTCAATATTTCTGACGATCTGTAAGGAATTTTGCGAATATAAAACCGCGAGTGTCTTCTACACAATTTTCTCTTTCAAATGAGATTTATGATGACATACTTTCGGACTGTTTGTCGCACAAGTATTCATATCTCATCGAACAAGTATTCATAACTCGTCGTGCAAGTGTGAATAGTTCATGTATCAAGTGTTTTGTATCTAACAAATTCTATCAAAAAAAATTTCTATATGGAACTGGATGATATCTGGAAGTATTAATATCAAGTATTGCAAGTATTCATAGTTCGTCATGCAAGTGTGAATAGTTCATGTATCAAGTGTTTGTATCTAACAAATTTATCAATTTATTTTTCGATATGACACTGGATGATGTTAGTTAATATCAAGTATTGCAAGTATTCATATCTCGTCATGCAAGTTTGAATAGCTCATGTATCAAGTGTTTGTATATCTAAGAAATTTTATCAATTTTTTTTCCATATGGCACTAGATGATGTCTGAAAGTATTAATATCAAGTATTCATACCTCGTCATGCAAGTGTTAATAGTTCATATATCAAATGTTTGTATCTAACATATTCTATTATTTTTTTTTTCTTGTAGCATTATATGACGTTTGAAAGTATTATTATCAAGTATTGCAAGTATTAATACCTCGTAATGCAAGTGTGAATAGTTCATGTATTAAATGTTTGTATCTAACATATTCTATCAATTTTTTTCCTTATGGCATTGGTTGACGTTTGAAAGTATTAATATCTAGTATTGCAAGTATTCATACCTCGTCGAGCAAGTATTCATCTCTCGTCGTGCAAGTGTGAATAGTTCATGTATCAAGTATTTTTTTCTTTCATATGACACTGGATGATGTCTGAAAGTTTTAATATCAAGTATTCATACCTCGTCATGCAAGTGTGAATAGTTCATGTATCAAGTGTTTGTATCTAACAGATTCTATCATTTTTTTTCTTTAGGACATTGGATGACGTTTGAAACAATCGCCAGCACTGTAGTTTGTGTAAAAATATTAATATCTAAAATTTTAAGTATTCATACTTACGCCGTAAATTAAAAAATTATAACAAAATTTTAGCATAAAAAAGACAGCATTTTATAATGCAGCATTCTAAAAAATACAGCATTTAAAAAAAAAATTAGGTTACATACCAAACTGCCCAAACGTGGGGCAGTTTGGTATAAGGAGCTGACCGCCCAAACATGGAGCGGTTAGGACATTTTTGAAAATATTTCATAATGGAGGGAAGATTTCCATTTTTTTTTAGGGTATTAATAAAAATTTCGGTTTGTCTTTCCTTTTGGGTCTAATTATTAATTAGAAAGCATATTCAAAATTTATCCAACATTTAACAGATTCACTGTGGCAATCGCACTGTGTTCACGTCACAAACCTTCTTTTTACTTGTAGAAAATAAGTTCAAGAAGCAAAAAGGAAAAAACTGGGTTCTACTTCTACATATGATAAACAAATATAGGCCTGGTTTTCATTTCAGCCCAAGATTAGAGCTACACATTCAAATAATACCCGGCCCAATAAAGAACCTTAATGGGCCAATCATATATATAGCTATTAGACATGATATAAGAGCAGTTTTCCTGTAATAGAATTGCATTTTATGTATTCTCATCAATCAAATACAGTGTTTTAAATAGTTAGCTATAGCATATAGTGTTTTTGAATTTTAAAAACTATAATACTATAAGTTATTTTCAACACTATAGCGATACAATAGCCAGGAGCAGAGTTACACTCGTTGAATAAGAGTCAATTGACCCTATTAATTTTTTTATACTTATATATTATTTTTTAAGTATAGTTTAAAGTAAAATATTATGAATACTGTAAAATTGATCTCATTTATAGCATGAAAATTTTATATAATTGATCTTCATTCACGTTTGACCCCATAACTTGGAGAGCAGCTTGGGTCCGATGGATTTCGGGACCGTCCGATCTGCTTTAAGATTCGTGCGCACGAATTTTAAAGCAGATGCGAAAGTTGCAGATACAAATCTTAAAGCAAATCAGACGGTCATCAAACCCATCGTACTCACTTTAAGTCATGAACATCGGACCAAAATTAACCTCCATAACTTAAAAGTCCGACTCGGCTCTAACAACAGGTCCTTTTTTTTAAACGATACCATCAAATGTCAAAAGACATAGCGACATCAGTCCAATGAATATATCACATACCAACGGTGCTTTTGTCATCATCCGGAATATTGATCATGATAATTTAATACATAATTAAACTTTATGGGTAATTTAAGGGAGAGTGAGGCTATGGTGCTATGCATAGCACCAATGGCTAGTGTACTACGGCTCAATATGGTACTTTTTAAAATCCTAACGGTCGATCCGAACCGTTCAATGTGATATCCATATGAATATGTACTTGCAAACTAAATTTTATATTTTTTCGAATTTTTTTACTATTTTTTTAGATAGGTAGAAAAATCAGTGTTTTCTGAAAATTCTGGACCATCAAAATTCTACCTATCTAAAAAAATAGTAAAAAAATTCGAAAAAATATAAAATTTAGTTTGCAAGTACATATTCATATGGTTATCACATTGAACGGTTCGGATCGACCGTTAGGATTTTAAAAAGTACCATATTGAGCCGTAGTACACTAGCCATCCGTGCTATGCATAGCACCATAGCCTCACTCTTTAAGGGAAATTAGATAATGATATATTTGTTTGGGTAAATTTCGCTGGAGGTCACTCAACTTTGTCATTTGTCACGAATTGGTCACTCAAGTTTGATTTGTCCCTTTCTAGTAACTCAACTTTGTCATTTGTCTCAATCAATCACTTTATATTTTTCCGTCCAAAATGCTAACGGAATATTCTCATTCCGTCCAAAATACTAACGGAATGAGAATATTCCGTTAGTATTTTGGACGGAAAAATATAAAGTGACTTGATTGGGACAAATGACAAAGTTGAGTGACTAAAAAGAGACAAATTAAAATTGAGTGACCAATTCGTAACAAATGACAAAGTTGAGTGACCTCCAGCGAAATTTACTCTATTTGTTTGGAGTCTCGATGTATTATTTTCAGAAAAATATATATATGAGAGGGAAGGGTATTAGATGACAAAATTTCTTTATACAAAAGAGAAACCAAGATTAATTTATTTTTTTGTTTTGTCATTGTTGTCATGTCAATTACAATTATTATATCTACTATTCTAAACATCTACAATTATTATATATCACCATTTATCTTCCATCAACCACTTCCTATTTCAAAGATTACAACGCGGTTTAAAGGACTCATGTCACCATAGTTATCAACATGTCTACGTGTATTATATCTAAAAGATAAATACAAGATTTAAAAATATGATTGAAGTTATTGCCGACAATATTTTTTTATTTGCAATGAACGATTGAACAATTCACTATACGCGTATGTATTTCACGTTTGTTCTTTCGGTATGTTTGATTGCAAAACAATAATAGCTAGAATAGTCAATTCAAGAATAATTATTATTTGTCTTATTAGAATAATCAAATTTTAAAATTCTTAAGAATAGTCTATTCTAATAAGACAAAAGGTTTGAATTCTCTATTTTAGTTATTCTAACCCAACCAAACACCGAATAAGCTATTCCAAATAGCATATTCTCAACCCAACCAAATATACTTAAAGAGCAGAATCAATTTTGGTCTAATGAATAAGGCAATACTATTATTTCAGTATGACAGGTTGCAAATTCGAAATTTATTTGAACTTTTGTGAATATTAAGTTAGAAGGTTTGACCTCATTTTTATCTGAAATAGTAGTCATTAGTGGGAAAAAAAAAATAGTTGTACAAAAATGAGGTATGGAACTATTTTTTGTACAACTATTTTTAAATTCAAATGATCCAAAAAAAATATTATTTTAATAGAAAAGATTACCTCTCAAAATTAATATTGAATTAGTAATATGTGTGCTAGTTAGCTACTTAATCCTGCCACAAATTTTGAGAATCATCTTGCAATTTATGACAATTATATTTCTATTGTTTTTAATGTATGACAATTATATTTCTATTTTTTTATTATTTCAAAATTCTTATTTTTCAAACGCATGCATTTACAATAATATCTAAACTTATATATCCATATTATCTCGGCCATCAAATTTAATTATTTTTACTCAAAAGTATGAAATTACACATTGGATATTATTGTAATTAATGCATTAGTTCAGAAAATAGCAATGAACTTGTCAGTAGTCAACTATTAAAAGATGAAAATATTTTTAATTAATTACTCATTTTAAAAAACATGGATAGACATCAAATATTCATTCCTTTTTTTTTTAGATATTACAAGAGGAAGTTATATATCTGTCTGATTTGTGCTGTATTTTGTGTGCAACTCTGCAGAGGATTTTAGTATCCTGTTACTATGTGTGTTGCCATTTGAATTTAATTACGAGTACATGGCAAGGCATAAATTATTCATGCACCAAATTAATTCTAACCTAATTTGTCAAATAGACATAATTTTTACGTACAATTTCAAGTATACCCACTTTAAAATTACGTATTTCTCTCTCTAAAATTCATAATACCATAAATGTTTTATTTCTTATTTGTGGTGCACACACAATATGCCTAAATGCCACTTTATATATGCGTCACAGGTTGAGAAATAAATTATTTGTCCTTAAAAACGGTCAATTAGAAAACTACATTTTTTTTACACACATTACATATTTTTTTATTTTTTAATAAAAGAGTAAAATGGATACTTTATAAATTTAAAATGAGTTATAATAGAAAAAAAAAATCAATATATTGAGTAAATTTGTGATTTTTTAAATTTAGAAGAGTAAATATGATATTATGAACTTTAGAGGGAGGAATACGTAATGTTAACATTCAAAATTATCAAATATTGATGGTACAATTTTTTTTTCTTGTTGTGTATGTGAGATAGTAGGAAATTTTTGACTGATTATCATTTCAATTAAAAGTTAAGCACATGTAAGCCATGATGTAAATGGGTTGGATTCAAACATATGAAACAAATTCGATTCATTAAGGATTAACAAATTTCACAAATGAATTATACATGAATTTAAATGCAAATCTGAATCGAATATGATATTTCAAATCGAATTGGTGTCATATTGAGCATAGTGACAATATACGCGAATAATTTACATTTTATTCGTTTTTTTGACGTTTCCGAACACGAACTCTGAATAAAACGGAAAAAAGTACAATGTTTTATTTGCGAATAAAACATGAATCACGAATTATTCACGAAAAAAAAATTAAAATTTTTTTTTTTGGGGGGGGGGGGGGGGTTGTGTTTTTTTTTTTTTTGCTTCCTTGTTGTACCGAGAATCATTTCCGAATTATATCCGTATCACAAAATTTTGACTCTGTCGAACCGAACTCGAACTATTTGTTTGTCACTGTGATATTGAGAGTATTTTAACCAAGATGTTTGTAATATTATATTTTTAACATCCAATCGGGTTAAATATTAATCCGAACCCGCTCCATTATGTTTATAGCCAATATCCTAGCTAGTATGGATCCGTATCCTCCCAGGTACCTGACTCAAGCAAATTAAAACGGACGGCCCAGATTAATTCTATCTTGACCAAACTTAATCCGGTGCTTATAGAGAGTGTAGGAGGTCTATTTTGAGATTCATGTCATGTTAAAATAACCGTCCGATCATAATTTGCTTGAGTCAGGTAACCTGAGAGCCTTAGGTTACCTGGGCTGAGGCCACGTGAATTCAGCTAGTATTAGGCTAGTCTAAAAAATGGAATCTAGATTTGTCAATCTAACGGAGGCTACATAAGAAGACACCAAACTCCATGTAGACCGTACGTACCATTGCTATGCACACAGAGTGTAAGCGTATGATTGTCTACAGTACACCTCAATCAACCAATCAACTGCTTGGAGAAAAGTATTATATATATATATATATATTGTGAGCCTATGGTAATTTGCAGGAATTCGTATCCTCTGCATTAACTCAAAAAAAATATTTAAATTGAGTTAATGTATAGACTGTCTGATTCGCTTTAAAAGTAGTGCGAACTAGATCTACACTAATATTAAAGGGCCTTGAATTATAGGTTGTCGCCGGATTGGCTCCGTTTAAAATCAAACGGCCGAGATGTGTTAACTAAAAAAATGTTCTTTTGAGTTAATGCAGACGATGCAGACTCAATTTGCAGTGAGCAAATTGGTTCGGAATGTGAATTCATATTTTTATTTTTAAAGTTTAAATAGTTAGTCTAAATTGTTAAAAGTAATCTCTATATAAAAATCTACTTGAATGTTAAATTTTACAAAAAAAATTATATTTTCTACTACTTTAGATAGTTATAAAACTGTTTTGATTTTCCGATAGTAGTGATTTTCTACCGCTTTTTTTATTAATACCCAAAAAAAAAAAAAATATCAAATCAGGGTTTAGGGTTTCTTTTAAATTAGAATTTAGGGTTTATCGGAAAATCAAAAGTGAAAATATCAATTTTGTTTTTTTTTCTAACTATCTAAAGTAGAAATTGGGGTTTAGGGTTTCTTTTAAATATTACTAATTTTTATAAATATGTTATGTGAAAATTATAAATCATTTAATGTACGGTAATTTTTATGATTTAGGGTTTATGGTTTTAGAAATTGTCTAAAATAAGAGTTTAGGTTTAGAGTTTAGCGTAATTTAAAGTAATTTAACGTAATTTAACATAATTTCAAGTAATTTAGCGTATTTTAGTATAAATATATTTAAAAGAAGTAATCTAACAAATATTTAAAAAAAAATTCAAATTTTTAGCGTTAGATTTCAGCATCTTGCTATTCATATTGTCTCTAAAAAATAATACCAAACCACCCCACAGTGGGACGGTTTGGTATGAACAGTGGACCGCCCAGTTAAGGGCGGTCAGGGTATTTTTGGATTGAGGACAGATTTGATATTTTGTTTTTTTTGGGGTATTAATAAAAAAAGCGGGATTTTCTATCTCTATAAAAAAATAATAAAAAGTTGTTACAAAACGAAAAATTTGACTGCTAAGTACATTTTCAAATGGAGATGATATTGAGTGGTTCAAATCGATTATTTGTACTTTAAAAATGAAAATATGAACAGAGACGTAGTCAAGATTTTTATTAAGATGGGCAAAAAAATGTACTTCTACGACTAGCAGCTTTCAAACAACTGTGAATTAACCAATTCATAGTGTAGATTGTCCAGGGATAAGTAAAATTTTCTCCAAAAGTAGACAACAACCCGATTATACCCGATTCAATGTGGCTCCGCCATTGAATGCGCACTATGCATAGTACCTAGCCTCACTCTTTATTTATTTATATATATTATGTGCCTCACACCCACAAGTGACATATAAGCTTTGTTGTGCAGTAAACTGGGGACACCAATCATCCCCCTAATAAAAGGGATTAAGAAAAACAAAAGGGTCAATGATTGGTGGCTTGGTGCCTAAGTGTATCATTAGCAGAGCTGTGCTAACCTAATGCCTAGCTACTGGATCCACAAATAATTAAATTAAAAAAAAGGTTAATATTTCAACAGATGGGTCCAAGGAGAGCATCCTCTCCTTTTAATACCTAGAGCTGTCAACCAAATATAAACAAATTTGTGCTAATATAATAATACTTCAAATTTGCAACACATTCTATTTAATTAAGATGTATATTTGCAGGGTAGAACTAGGGTGTTCTTGAGTTCACCAAGCTCTTGGTGAACTCAAGTCTAAAACTCATCGGATCGGCTTCAAACGACGAATCCGAACCGTTGAAACCTGTCTACCTTACGAGTGATGCGTCTACATGCAAAAATTTAAAATTTTGAAATTAATTTTGCATAGAGTAAAGTAGTCAAAATGTCAAAAAATGAATGCATTAAAATTAATTTATTAACCTTCTAATTTTGACTGTTTGACTTAATCCTAAATTAATTCGAAAGTATAAAAATTTTACATGTATATGCATCACTCATAAGGTAGGCGGGTTTCAACGGTTCAGATTCGTGGTTTGAAGCCGATCCGATGGGTTTTAGACTTGAGTTCACCAAGGGACTTGGGGAACCTAAGAACACCCTAGTTCTACCCTATGTTTGCATTATGAAACACACATTTATGGACAATGATGAGTTTACACTCTTTCAATGGATTTTGAATTTATATGGAGTAATATATTACAACCAAACTTATTTAACAAATAATAACATGAATATCAAAATTCAAACCTAAAAATTATGTTTTTTTTTTACCACTTAGATAAATAATGCATCTATATAATTTAGTTTGAGAATCATTTGATCACTGATTGAACGTTTGAAAATTGAACCTGCCTAAGTTTACAAATAAACAAATTGCATCAAATGTGATATATGACCTTTTGAATCTTGAAAAGCAAATTTGCAATGACATGAAATATTTTTTTTGTTTCCATTAAACTATAAACAATGATTTTTAATTATATAAATTAATATATTAAATACTAACACGGACGATTTAATAATATTTTTTAAAAAAAGAAACAAACAGCATCTTATAGAATATACTCCAATCTGCAACCAAAGCATTCATAATTTAAAATTATAACTAATCCATTTATTATTATTATTATTATGTTGGAAAATTTATTTATTTTATTTGAATATACACATAAAATGATTGGAATCAGACCAAATTCGGTATGGTGTTCGGTCAGAGCTGTCCGATCCGCATCAAGATTCGTAAATACAAATTTAAATTTTACACAAATCAAGTTCACACGAATTTTAATACAGATCAGACAACTCGGACTAGACATCAAACAAGAATTGGTCAAGTACTATCCAACCACTCCCACTCCAAAATCACTTGAGAGTAGGTCCGATGGACATCGGACCTACTTTGGTTCGATGGGTTTAATAACCGTCGATTGCTTTAAGATTCGTGCAGAACGCTTTAAATCCGTGCGTGTCTGTTTCAATTTTCGTGCGCACAAATCTTAAATTAGATCGGACGGTCATCATGCTCGTTGAACCTAAAAGTAGGTCCGATGGGCATCGGACCTACTACGTTCTCCTCCAAAATGATTTCAACAAGCAATTTTCATGTTTCAAGGCAAGCATTAGAGCAAACAGAGATATGAAAAGCTCTCTTTATTGCCAAAAGTGCCCCTTGATTTCTCCTCTAAACAACTCCCATGTACTCTAAAGCAATATAAGTTACAAAAAAGTACTATAAAAATGCATCAATTATGGACCACTTTTATTAATTATCACACATTCTTTTCTCAAGTACCAAGTCACTGCGTTAGGTACTGAATTATGGCAATATGGTATCACCAATTCAGGCCTTTCAATTTTTAGAAATTTAATTAATGCTTATAATAAATTTAGTTCAATTGTTATTATTGCAGTGGTCCTCAATCTAAATTTGAAAATTATTGAGGTTTTTATTTCATTTTTATACTAAGTAAATAATAAATCCAGTTTTTATTATCCAATTTTAAAAAAAAATACAAAAAAAATCTTATTTATTTTTTAAATCAAATTATTGGGATTGTTGAAAAATAAAAATAAAAATATGGTTATTAAATATTAACTGAGTCAAGTTGTATTAAATTAATATATTAAATATTGATTGGATGATACTTGTCCAAGTTAATTGGTCACTTGAGCACGCTAACCATATCATGTTCTCAAATAAGATTGTGAAGGATATGTCCAGTTTGTACGAACTGAAGATGATCGGAGAGAAGCGGCGCACATCACCTGAGCTCTGCAAACAACAGGAACTGTTGCTTCTTTCCCAGCCAATTAAACAAGAAACTGATTAATTTTTTTGTTTTGACTCCGTAACTCAAGGTGACTATTTTCTCCAGTTATTAATACTGGATTCATCCCTTAATTTCACGTAGCATGCATTAAAGACAACTAATGTATCCTATCACCATGATTAGGGCTGCAAACGAACCGAACCAAATCGAACTTACCTCCAGTTTGAGTTTGGTTTGAATTAATTTCGAACTAACTTAATTTCAAACGAACTCAATTTCCAATCGAATTTTTTACGAACTCAATTTCGAACTTTTACGAACTTTGTTACGACTTACGAGTTGTGACTTATGGCTGGGCCATAGTTCGAAATTACAACACTTCAATAAAAACTCAGGCATTCTGAATTCTAATTACACAGTACACCAAAGTTTATATCAAAGTTCATTACAAATACCAAAATTTATATCACACGCCAAAGTTTAATACAATCAATCAAAGTTCAGTACAATCACAGAATCCAAAGTTTTTCAAATAGCCAACAGGAGTAACATCACCAAAGTTTTCAAATATCCAAAGTATTCAAAGTACAATTTAAATATCAATAGGAGTACAAAACAATCATCAAAGTCTTAGACAAACCCAAATATTATCCTAAATAAAACATTAAAGTTCATTATCAGCGGAAATCAACGGTTCACGTTTGAGTTAATTTTGAACTAAGTTTGATTTGCGAACCTATTTCGAACGAACTAGGTCCAGTTTGAGTTTGGTTTGAATTAATTTCGAACGAACTCAATTTCGAATCAAACTTTTTACGAACTTTTTCGAATCAAACTCAAATCTTACAAACTACGAATTTTTTGTGCAGCCCTAACCATGATCCATTTAATCTGAAAAATTATAGATTTGGATCTAATAAATTTTGGATCCAGATTTTGTATCAAAATGTTGAGTAAAAACCCAATTTAATTGTTTACATTATTTTTCTTGAGAACATTTATTTATGATAACATTAAAAGTAATATCATAGAGAAATAATATGGATGTTATTTTATTTTATTTTTTAGTTATGATTTTCTCTTAAGTTATTTTTAGTTGGGATAGGTTATATTTTATTTCCACTTTTTTAAAATTATAATTTATCGTTACTTTTTTTTTTAAATGAAACACATTAAAAATTATTTACAAAGCTCCAAAGAATATCAGAGTATCAACAAAGATATAATTGTTTTCTGGTTTAAAGAAATTGGAGAAGAATTAAACCCAAAAAGAAAAAAAAAAAAAAAACTGTGGGCTTGAACCGGACACTCTGGCATTTATAACCTGCCTATAATAAATTTAATTGACGATATAAATAAAACCGGATTATAATATATGAAATAATGAAAAAGAAAGTTATAATTAATATTTTAAATTTATTTTTTTTAAGCTGCAAAATCTATTAACAAAGCCCCAACTCATAATAGAGTATTAACAAAGATTTAATTTTTGTCTGGTTTAAAGAAAATGGAGAGTTAATTGAACCCAAAAAAAAAAAAACAATTGCCAAAAAAAACAATTACCAAAAAAAAAAAAAAAAAACTGTGGGCTTGAACCGGACACTCTGGCTTGTGGGGGCTACTACTGACAGCTTTCCACATGAGACGCCATTCAATCCAAAATAGAAGGCCAAGCACAAGTCCAAACTGCCCCTATTTTATTTGATTATTTATTTGTAGCTATCTAATGGGATTCTTACTCACAAAAAGACGAAAATACCCTTTTGACCAATATTGATTGCATAGTTGCACATTTTAAGATGCTATTTCAACATTAAGAAATTCAAAATTAAATGAGTATAAATAGAAAAGGGTTATTTAATTTCATAGAAATTGTTTGGATGGCCAAATATTCTATTAAGAAAATATAAGAGAAAATATTTCAAGCGTCAGATTTCAATATATCAATATATCAAGATTGTATCAAGATTTCTGTCAAGATTGTTAAAATATTTGACATTCTATCAAGTTTGTTAAAATATTTCAAGCGTCATATTTCAATTTATATTTTAAAAGAAAATATTTTTGTTATAATGCATATACATAACGTATACTCTTGCTCAAGAGAGAAATTACAAAGAAAAACATATCGTATTGAATGAAATCTCATCGCATAATAAAACACATTTAATGTTCATTATTTTTGTCGAGATTAAATTGCCCTATTAGCGGATTATTGATAAAAGTAGTGTGCCTTATTATATAGAGGGAAATACAAAAACTAAGAAGGCGGCAATTACATATTAAATAGTGTCATACGTACTCAAACTATGATGTTATTAAATAGAGTTGTATTATTACAAATATTGTCGCTAAAAAAAGTATAAAACCAAAAGTAGAAAATGTAAAACGCTTCAGTTAATTGCTCTAATAAACAAGCCTAATTCAAACAGACTTTACATATTCATTTGAAGTGACCATAGTATGGATCAAACGTTATTTCATTTGAAACGCTCTTAATCTGAATTGGCCATACACGATTCCAGCTGAAAAAACTTCCAAATACACTACTCTCAATTAATAACAAAATTCTCAAACGCTCCGACAGTCTGACATTATTATCTTTCCACGTTGTCACCGATTTTTACGATAACTACATAATATCATTCATTAACTATTAATGGTCTAACTATTTTTTATCATACCAAATAGGTTGCAAATATTAAAACACCCAAAATAATAAAATTTTACATTATTCAGTTTTAACTAAAAACAAAATTACTCATCCTAAAATAGAAAAAACACAAAAATAAAAGTTCATAAGGATATTTTCGTCATTCTACACGGCCCCCACACAAACCCATCTTTCTCTCTCTTTTGCCAGTTCAAATCCTCTCTCCTCTCTCCTCTCTCCTCTCTCCTCTCTTACCTCATTCCATCTCATTGGCCTCTGGCCTCTCTGCCTATCTCATTTCTCTCTCTCTCTCTCTCTCTCTCTCTTAAAACCCCTCTCCTCTCTGCCCACCAAAACCACAATAAACAAAAATAAATAAATTAACAAGATGCAAAAAATAATTCGCTCTCTCCGTCTCCTCTTACTCCTACTCGTAGTTGTGGCCTCCGCCACCTCCTCAGCCGCAACCGACAACCCAACTATCCATGACATTCTTCGGGCTAACGGGTTACCGGGCGGTCTCGTTCCCAAATCCACCTACATCTCCTCGTTTTCGCTGGACACCGAAACGGGTCTTCTAACTGTTAACCTGACCCAACCCTGCTATGCCCGCTATGCCGATACCAGTCTCGCCTACTTCGACAATTACATAGCGGGGAACCTCAGTTTTGGGGAATTGAATAGGGTACAGGGTTTGGAGCAAGAGGAACTCTTTGTGTGGCTACCCGTTAAGGGAATAATCGAAGAGAAGGGATCCGGTGTGATCTTGTTCGATATCGGGTTGGCGCACAAACGGTTGTCACGGTCGCTTTTCGAGGATCCGCCGGATTGTCATGCTCCAGATGCTCTCATTCAAGGTGAGAGAGGTTTCAAATTTTGAATAAAGTTTCCATCTTTTTTAGTTTGCATGTTTTATTGGGGTTTTTATTTTTGTACTTAGTTTAGAAATTACTATTTTTATGGGTATATATGAACTAAAATTGGGTACTTGGTTTACCTCTATTTGAGGTAATGCCAACTTATTATTTTATTTTTTTCATTGCAACCTGATGATGTCATATCATATCAGATACCCCCCTTCTCTTTTATGAGAATTTTAACAATGTTAGAATTTAAAAAATAAAATACAATTCGGAAATTTTGCATGATTTAAGTTTAATTCATTTGAAATATCATTTGGAAAGATAGGAAAACAAAAAAAAATCTCTTTCTGTCTTTTTGTGTGTGTGATTATTTAGCATTAATTAGGACGGTTGGGGAATTTAGCGAGTTCATATCTTTAGGGGCTTAATTTTCATTCCTACCCTGACAAACTTTGGAATTCTCTTGATATCCTTATAAAATATGAAATTTTGGACATGATCATGCATGTCAATGCAGATTTAAATGGGTTTAGAAATAAAAAGACTCAAATGGTTTCATGTGCAATTAAAATTTTTTTTTTTGGGTTTAGCAGGAGAGAGCATGAAATTGTTCCATGATCCTAATTTTTTTTTTTGTATAAAATTAAGTGTTCTGACACTATGTTTTAGAAATATAATTGATGGGATAAATTATTCTTTTGCGGCGCTGAAGTCATTTGATTGGAAGTTAGAAAAGCTGAGAAGGCTGAGAATTTAACTATTTTTAGGGTTTTGGGTTTCAGCTAGGGGTGCAAACGGATCGGATACGGATACGGATCATCAGATATCCGTAGATATATACATAAATATTTTCATAATATATATTAAATTATATGATATATATATCTACTTATTCGAATACGGATAATTAAAATTTAAAACCATATCCGTATTTAATTTTTGAATATGGATCCGGATACGGTCAGATATTATCCGATCCGTTTGCACCCTACTTTCAGCTGAAATGGAGGCATTTAATGCCTTTTAATAGCACTAGTGTTGTTTCCTCTGTTTATGGTCATTTATTACTCGCATTCTTTCTTTCAAAACAAAAAAAAACCGTAATGGAATATTTTACTTGTAGGCCCCCACAATATCATAATATCACAATTCTCTCTACTTCAAAAAAAAAATTCAATTGTTCTAAGATTGAGGATTTTTCAAAAAATATGTTCTATAAAAATTAAATGCGTTTGTATCATACTTTTGTTACTTAAATTTTATGAACATAGAAAAAGATATTGCTGCTTAATTTAATCTAATATGATGTTTTCTAATTTGTTTTCAGGTAATTTTGGTAGAAGAGGAGGCCCTCAAGAGGAGAGATAAAAATATAATAAAACGGCTGTAATTGCAAAATAGTCCAATTTTGCAAAATTAAATTATAGAAGTACCCCTGGACTAGTTTTGTGTGTTGAGAACTTTTTCTCAATTCTTGTTGTTGTAATCTTGAAATTTTGTTTCAGTGGGTGTGATGTGGATTTGAATGTTTGTTTAGAAATATGGAATAGTTTAGTTTTGCAAATCTCTTTCTCTCAACATTTTTTTTATTTATAGAAATTATTATTAAGTAATGAAGGAAAACAGAAAGAATAATGGACTTTTTTTATGGCATAGATGGATCCGAAAAAACAAAATTTTGTATTCAAAATTTGGAGTCAATTTTTTTTTCGGATCCAAAGTTTTATTTTGAATTGCAAATGTGATTTTTTTTCTTTTGGCCATTGAATTTGAAGTTGTGGGCATCAGAAAAAAAAATTTGGATCTGAATTTTTTTTTTCCTATATTATTTAATAATAATTTCTAAAAATTAAAAAATTCTTTCTTGCTTCTAAAATTTGCATCGGTTTAGGGTTTGATTCCTGTGTTAATAAAAAAATTCAAAAAATCCTAGATTCCCAATCCGAGGCATTCTTCCCAAGATAATTCGGTTGGCACAAAATTCAAGAAAAAAGTAATATAAATTAATTCAATCCTGAAAGGGTCGGAATAATAGAGAAATTTTTTATTGGCAGTAATTAATAGAAAAGAAGAGAGACAGACAGTAAGAGTACAGTAATATTTATATTGGTAGTAAGATCGGTATAATTGCTACCGATCTTAACTTTATTTTTAATTTGATGTATAGATGGAGAGAATTCTTATACTTTATTTCTAGTAAAAATATGAAAAAAATTTCAAAAAATAGATGGAATGTTTTTGATATATCTAAATTTTAAGGTACTTTATCTATTTTTGTAAAAAAGAAATATTTTACTAGAAAAAATTAAAAGGAAAAAAAAAATGGTTTAGATCGGTAAAATTTCTACCGATCCAAACTTTTTTATTTTTAAAATAAGTAGAATTGCTACCGATCTTACTACCAATATAAATATTACTATACTCTTCCTGTTTGTCTCTATTCTTTTCTATTAATTACTACCAATAAAAAAATTCCAATAACGAGGGCCGACCATCTTTGTCAAATGAGCTTATTTTTATAATTTTAAATGAATTACTAAACAAATAAAAATAATATTATGTCCTTTTTATTCAACAAACAACACAAGAGCCGTATCTTCAAAAAAAAAAAAAAAAAAAAAAAAAATAATAACAAAAACAATAAAAAAATATACCATTTGTATTGGAGGTTATAAATTCAAAACTCGATTGAAATATCTCTAGTGAATTTTTAAGTAGAAAGACTTGATTTCTTCTTTAACAAAACAAAAAAAAAATACAAGAGCTATGAAAAGGATATCAAATTTAGAGCAACTTAATTGCTTTTGTTAAATAAAATGAAACTCAAGTAAAAAAAAGGCTTACATACATACCTATATTTATTATATTTTTTCTATTGTGTCTCTTTTGAGGTCAATTTTAGTTTGACCAAGAATATCAGGGGAGACCAATACTAATTACCAAGAGCATCTTCATTCCAGCAAATGTTTAGCAATTAATTTAAACTACGTCACTGAATTTAGCAATTAAAAAGATTTATAATTTCTAAACCACTCTATCCTAAAAATTTAATTAGAGTTGTTTTTAAAGCAAACTTGCTAATTTAAAAACTGTGGTACATCACAGTAATTATATTAGCAATTAACACATCAGATTAGCAATTTAAAAGAAATCACCGTTGTAGATGTTCTAATTACGGTTGTCAAAATATGTATTCATGTGGAATATGGCCAATTTAAACTTGATTATAAATTCTTAAAGTACTGAATATTTAAAGTTGAAACGCTTGACTTACGTTTATCTAAAAAAATATTATTTTATTTTGCCAAAAAAAAACAAATGGAATCCGATACTTGTTTAACAACCTATCATGCATGATAGGCCTTGGGTAAATTAATACCTGACAAATATATCTTATGAAAAAAAAAAAAAACTTGATTAGGCGTAAGTCATAGTATATAAAATAAAATGACAAGAAATGACAAGAGACAGACTGAGAATAAAAGAAGAGGAAAATGCAGTTTAGGTATTATTATATTATCTCTACTAAGAGACAGTATATAACATAATAATTAATCAATCCGGCCGAATAACAAAATAATTTTTAACGGTTCAAACTTTTCTAATGTAGACTTTAGCGATTTTATTATTAAATTGTATTCAAATTGTATTTATATTTAAGAAATGGAATATCAAAAGTTATGTTAAATGGTTTTGAATTGATCATCAAAAGTTATTAGAATAAAGAGTAGGGTTAAAATGCCCCATTATTTATGTGCCCCATTCATACCCAACATCCTTATCTCTGTTTACAAAGTCCAAACAGACGATTCGAACTGTTCAACATGATCTCCATATTAAAAATTCGCTTGGAGACCAAATTTTATATATTTAGATTTTATATTTAATATTTTTAATAGGTACAAAATCCTGTTTTTTAGATGGTCTAATAATAGTGATTTCATACCTATCTAAAAAACTAGTAAACAATATTAAAAAAATATAAAATTTGATCTCCAAGCACATTTTAATATATAGATCATGTTGAGCAATTCGGATTTTGAATTTTGAAAATTAAAGTAAGAATGTAGAGCATGAATAAGGCACAAAAAGGGATGAGACATTTTCATCTTGCTCAACTTTAGAATAAATATATTTTCAAAACCTGGAATGAGTTGCATAGAGTAACAAAAATGAAAAACAGGTGTGTATATATCACGCCAGCTGTGCAAAGAAATGGGCTGAATAGAAAAGAGACAAGAAATCACATGTAGAGATGGGGATGCTCTCACATGTACATGTACTATTGTTCTCTCTTTGTTCCTCTGGTTTTGTTTTTGGTTTGTTGACGGCTCATTTATTGCTTATCGTTGCTTCCCTTTTTGTTCTCTATTGGATTCTTATTTTTTATTGTCTTCAGGTAGATAGTCTAAGAAGCCTTACAAGTTAAAGCTTACACAAAGTTTGATAACCATACTACATTACATTAACATGACATAAACTAAACCAAGGGCAAACATCAGTAACTACTAAAGCTCTTTTCATTTCCAGTATTCAAAAACATTTTCTAATTTATTTCAAAGACAGAGAAAAACTCCCAGACTCCCAAAGAAAGAAGATAGAACATAGAGATAAAAAGTATATAGACAACTATTTATTTAATTAGATCAAGTCAGGGTCTTGTTGGAAAAATTCCAAGTCCGGGTGCGTGCTCCCCCCGGGATGTCGAGGCCTCCTGCTATGCAAAATTTAACTATATCATCAGAGTTCATTTTTTCTCTCTCTTTCTCTCTGGATTGCTTTGCAAATTAGTCTACTAACATGTACGGGCATTTATCAGGTCGGTTTGGTTAAAATTGAATTAAAATAGTCAAACCAATTATTCAGTTTTCAAAAATATAACTTAATCAACCAAATTAAACTTGTCAAACGAATAACAACAAAACCAAAATAACCAAGTAAATTTCGGGTTGTTTGGTTGAACCGAAATAAGAGATCTTAAATTTTGAAAGGTCAAAATTCAATACAAATACTTTAATAAATATATAAATAATATGAATTTTAAGTTGTTGACATTACATACATTGTTGAATTCCTTACAAAATATGTAGATGTTCTAAAATTTTCCAAACCAAAATACAAGTTGTTGATATTACATACATTATATATAAACATGGATTTGAACCATAAAGAGTTTGATCGGTTCGGTCTTTTCGGTTTTGAAAAATCTAAACCAAAGTAATTCAAAAATACAACCGAACTGATCCATTTAAACCGAAAAAACGAACCATTTAGTCCAAACCTTTTCGGTTTGGTAGAAAACTAAATAAACCGAACCCAATATACACCCATACTATCATGTCTTATCAAAAACCTACCACTCTTGACAGATTTAGATTTTACTCCTGCTGTAAACAGTCATTTTCAAAGTACCTCTCAAAATAAATTATATACCAATTTTTCTACAAAGCTGAAGTGATAGGTATAAAAACAACAGTATCAAGCAATTGCCCTACGGAATCGGCACCATCACATCATACATTAAATTATTCACAAGTTTTCTTTAAGCAAACGGAATAATGAGACTGACTACAATGTTGCTTTCATATGAAGGTGTTTTAAATTTCAAAAATTATATATAAAAAAGTATTAAGAAAAAGAAAAACACACCTGAAACGTGAAGGATCAAAACCAGGTACATCAGGAGGGCCAATTGGATCGTACCGCGACCCTGGCACAATGCCCCTGTTTATTTAATAACATAAATGATCCCATAAATAAGCTTCCAAGTTGGGCAACTTGTATACCTAAACTATAGTTTTTAGTGAACTTATGGCTAAAAGAAGACAAGGATAAATAAGTGACAATTTCAAACGGGTGTATGATCCGGTATTTTCTTGTTCTAAAACTTAAGTGAGAAGAAAGATACTTACGGCATGCCACCAGGAATACCGGGAACACTAGGCCGACCGCCCGAAGGAAAAAAGCGTGGATCACTAGGTCCTGTTATATTAATATTGAGTAATTAAAAAGATTGATCCCATTTGACATGAGTTTTATACAAATTCATTTTCCAAATACAGAACCTTCTTTAGTAAAAGCTATATTAGATTTAAAGCAGCATTGTGTTCAGTTTTCACAGATGAAAACAAATTACACAAAACTCACAAATAAGCCAGTGGTCAAATATCTATATCACAAGCATGCCCCGATATGTACTTCACCAAAATTATTTGGTTCAGTTCACAACATTTTTATTAGGTTCAACTCACACTTCAAAGCTTCATAAACCAAATCAAGAATCAATGATAACACTGTTAAAGAATAATTACCTATCAGCATGCTACCTTCACCCCCGGTACCTCTGCAGAGAGTAAATTCAATTAATTATTTACAATCATTTCAAGAAATGCTTCGGTAATTGTAGATCTAATCACTTAAACTATGAAATGAAAGAGAAGCAGAGGGCTTAAATGGAAAACCTGCCAGGGTAGAAACCGGCTCCAGGTCCAGGGAACATATCACTGTAGCCCGATGGAGGTACAATTGGAGGATATACCACACTAGACAAACAAACATTATATAAAAACGAAATCAATAAATTTACTTTAGAACAATTTACAGCATTTTGCATAAAACACATAACCAATGCATGCTAATTTCTCGCATTTTCTCTTTCTTCATTTATTTACTTTGGCGATTATTTGAGTCTCCCAGTTAGAAACAAGTAGTGGTCAACCTCTGTATCCCCTCGATTCTTCTTTTGATTTTAATTTGTGGGGTTTATCTTAGTCCAATACTGAAAGGAAACACATTAGAAATATTAATACAACCTATTTTGGCTTCACCTCGACTAGGTTAAATACTTGGCATAAATGGCAAATGTTAACTAATTAGCTGAGGACACTTTTGGGCTTCGGATTTTTTTCAAACCTTTTCTTAATTAATGAAGCTCGCAAATTTAGCTTTCCAAAAACAAAACAAAGATAATACAAATACCATTGTACAACAAAAAGGAATGTTAAAAGAAAAAAGTGGCTCTACTTGCTTTATAAAAGAGGCAAATAAATTAAAAGAAGGCAGACATCAATCCCCTTACAAACCCCAACCAATTAAAAAATAACGTGAAGTTGGAAAAAAGATACATACCCTTCGTATGTAGGGGGAAAACCACTGCCTCCTGGCTGATCATAACTATGCTCAAAAAATAGAAAAGAAAAAAGAAATCAAAATGATGTGACAGTTTAAATTCCCGTCAGTAGTGGCTTAAACAGGTCAGTACCAAAAGATGCCAAAGCCCAGCCAGATTTAGTGGTGCACCCTTTGGTAATTGCTTGTTACTGATAGTCAAGTCTCAGAATATTAAATAGATAAACGATAAACAAATGCAAAAACAAAATTTCCTAATACTCAAAAGTGGCAAAACCTTCATTATTCTAACCAATCAATGTCTCACTTCATCACTCTTTGAAAAGAACGAAATACTACAGTGCTACACATTCACTAAAGAGTACCCCGTCATCCAATTTTTCCATTAAATTGGAACAAGAAATCTATATCACTGCATTACAGTGCTTTTTGTTATCGGCTCTAACTAGTAACTTATATTGAGTGCAAGGAATAACACTATCAAGTCCCTATGAAAGAAGAGCACAAACTTAGTGAGAACTTCATAAAGTAAAGTTATATCTTGCTTTTACTAACTTATATTGTCGTGATAATGCAAGTGCAATATAAAACATTTTAACTACCTAACATGAGAAAAAATTGGAAACTGCGCCTGCAGTTAAAAATGTTCTTTTTCGTAACTTCTAGTTTTTATGCATCTATCTATTAATTTTTTATTTTTGGGAGGGAGGTAGTATAGGGACAAATGCAAGAAATTGTTTTTACTGGTTCCTCTTTTGTACCACAACAAAAATTACAAATAAAGAATGCATACCCTTCAGGATGGGAACTGCTGCCCGGCCTGCCGTGGCTACAGCATCAAAAGATAAAACAAGTTATAAATACATAACCAAATGCAAGAAAACAGGATCTGAGAGTTCCATATGTAGTGGGTGCAACAAGTTGGTACTCAAGTACCAAACTAAAAACGTAAAAGCTAATTGAACTTGAATCTAACTCTAAAAGTTTAATTATGCGAATCCACAGCTGGTAATTACAAATTTACAATCCAGTACTGAGATGAACCAGACGGCATGCATATCAACAGTGGAGTTAAATTTTGAACACCATTGTTTACAAATGGAAGACAAAGCACCTGTGAAATATTTTTTGCATACTCAAAAGATAACTAATATTAACATATGCTCGTGCAATACGTAGGGAATAACTCTCATACCCCTAAGCCACAGTATATGTTGTTAAATAGATCATCTTCCCACTCTGCTTCCAAATGTACAAGAAAAAGGCCAAATAACCCTGTGATTACCTCACTTATTCCTCCCAGGTAAAAAGAAAGAAACATACTCTTGGCACATTTGGAAAGTATATCCAGGATGTTTTTGTACTTTACAAGGATGTGTTTCTTATTGTAAGAAAATTTGTATTACCTCCCCGAAGATGAAGTGTTCACGTCCCTTAGACCCTGATTACCAGAACCACCACGGTTTGAACCCACCAATTTCTCCAGAATTGCAGTGTTAACATAGTCAACAAGCCCTTTGAAATTTTTGTACATCTCTCCATAGTTCTTTGGCTGAGCCTCACCTTCTACCACATGATCATTCACACTGCAACGAGAAAGCGTGTTACTTTTTATTTCTAAATTTTTTCAAACTGTTCAACAGGTACTATAATTCTCTCAGCTTGTGCATTTCATGTGCATTGAAAGGAGGGTGGAAGGTATGTGAAAGGAATACAACTTGCAATAATAATTGGTTATATAGTTAATAACAATATAGAGTGAGGCTATGGTACTTTGCAAAGCACGGATCGGCCCGTGCTATGGATTCGTACCTACATTATCAAAGTTCAAAGTCTAAACCATCGATCCGAACCGCTCAACATGATCCCCATATTAAAATGTAATTGGAAAAACAAATTTTGTATCTTTTGGAAATTGTTTACTATTTTTTTAGATAGATACAAAATCACTGTTTTTCAGAAGATAATGGAAAACACCGGTGATTTTGTATCTATGTAAAAAAATAGTAAAAAAATTTCCAAAAAATATAAAATTTCGTCTCCAAACACATTTTAATATGGAGATCATGTTGAGCAGTTCAGATCGACTGTTTGGACTGTGAAGATGGAGTTAAGGATGGGAGGAATGATTGAGGCACAAAAGACACGAGGCATTTGAACCCTACTCTAATTATATATACAAATATATGATTTGGTTATAAATTTTTATTGAATAGTGGAACCAAATGGAAATCTACAAACATAATAGAAAGGAAATCATAACTGGGAAATTTTAAAAACAAATCCTTACTTGATTTCAAGGTGCAAGAGCTCCTTTTGCTCCTCAAGATCAACAACATCTATAGGAAGCTTATCACCAATTACTAGTGCCTTTACCAGTACGCGCATTTTTCTACCTTTCTCCTCTTTAAAATACAAAAATCCATATCTGTCCTCCATCTCGTTCCACCCATCTACACCTACTTCTTCCACAACTGTACACATTTAAAAAAAAAAAAAAATCAAAACTCTCTCGTTCCTGGACTACAATTTAACATAAATTTAACCAAATTCGCGAAAAACACAGACACTATAGACGAATTGGAAAAGACAGCTTACAGGAAGAGAGGTCATCGGAGTTGGTGGCGGGACCCACAGAGAGAAGAGAGAAACCAGCGGCTAGAAAGGAGGAGTGCACTGCAAAAGCGACCTTGTCGTGCGCGTTACGAAAGGTTGGGCGCGATGCCCTCAACACCGCCATGGCACCCTGCTCCGTCGCCATTGCTACTTCAGTTCTCCAAGGTTGGAATTCGATCGATTAATTAGAGATTTGTGCTAGGGTTTTGTGCTCTGGTGTACAAGATACGCTGATTTGTGATTTGAAGTTGGGTTTTGGTTTTGGTTTTGGTCAAGGAAAAGAACATAAAAGGTCGCGTGAAGCTTCGCGCCTTTGCACCATCACCGACTAAAATTAAGGAACTTTTTTTTTTAATATTTTAAAATTAAAATTTAAAATATTATTCTATAGATTTAATTATTTCGTAAACTATTATATCAGTAGCAAACAATCATTGATATAATTTTATAAATTTTAGAAAGGTTTAAATGTCTTTATTTTTTATTTTTAAAACTAAAGTAACTTAAATTAAAAATTTTAATGTCAAAAATAAAACAGTTAAATATTATTTATATTATTTTAATTAGTATCAAGAACTTGCAAAATTGAACCGATATAGATAAATTATGGACGTTGATTTTTTATCTTATTGATTCATATAAAATCAAAACTGAAAAGTCATAATGTTTTATATGGATGTAGAGAAAAAAAATACTGATCACATCTAATAATTTTTATTTTGACATATAAATTTTTAAAAATTATTATTAGAAAATTAGAAAGTGAAAATATGATGGAGGCACAAAAAATGGAGGTATTTGAAGTTTTGAACCTTCTCATAATTAATTAGTTATATTGCGATTAAATAGTTTATATATAATTTTATTAATTTAATTATTTTATAAATTATTATATCAGTAGCAAAAAATCATGACAAATTTTATAAATTTTAGAATCTTTAAGAAAAATAAAACAGAAACATGTATAATTTTGAATTGAGTGAGGCTACGGTACTATGCATAGCACGGATTGGTCCGTGCTACGGCTCAATATTTGAGTTTTCAAAATTCTAACGGTCGATCCGAACCGTTCAACATGATTATAAAATGAATATGTACTTGCAAACCAAATTTTACATTTTTTCGAACTTTTTTTACTATTTTTTTAGATAGGTAGAAAATCACTTGATCTGAAAATTCTGGACCATCCAAAAACAGTGATTTTCTACCTATCTAAAAAAATAGTAAAAAAATCGAAAAAATGTAAAATTTGGTTTGCAAGTACATATTCATTTTATAATCATGTTGAACGGTTCGGATCGACCGTTAGGATTTTGAAAACTCAAATATTGAGCCGTAGCACGGACCAATCCGTGCTATGCATAGTACCGTAGCCTCACTCTTTTGAATTTATGATAAATTTCAATAGAGGAAAAGTTGTTATGTAGTAAACTTGTACTATGAACATATATTTAGAATTACTGTAACAATACAAGATGATAATTGTAAATAAAAACTTCAGAAAAAAATGTTCAATAATTTCAAGGTTGTAGATTTAATATGTATTTTAAACAATAATTTTTTGTGATGTTTATGAAGTGAAAGAGACTAAGAGAGAATTTGTTTGTATTTTTTATATAATTGAATTGTAAAAAAGAAGAGAAAATTAAATCAGAAAAAGAAAAGGCCAAGTAGAAATAGCTTTCATTCCAATTTGTTTGTATTTTTTTTCATTAAATGTCTGCTGCTCCTCTTTGATTGATCTTCACCATATCAAATTATGGAAATTATTTTAACAGACATACATTGTGAATAGAAACAAAAAAGGGATAATATAAAAGAGAAAAATCAACAGATAGCACATAGATCTTCAATTTCTTATTTTTTATTTTATTTTATTCGGCATGCAGCCCATAGTTGTGTTAATTAACTTGGCCCAGTCCATTTCTGCTTTAAGCCCATCAAGAGATTGTAATATATTCCAAATAAATTAATAATTTAAGTAATCTAGTCCAAATACATAGACTATAAACACCAAATGTACATAATGTAAAAAAGAAATAAAAAGAGACTATATATCAATTGATCTCATTATTTCCAATATATAATTTACTAATGAAAAAAGTTTATATAAAACAGTAAATAAATCAATCTCGTCGTAATTATTAACAAATGAATTATTAAAAATTATCATATATAATTTTGTAATTATGATGGGTGTAAATGTGATCAGGCTAATAAAATTTTTAACCCGGTTTGCTATCGAGTCAGATTACAAGCGCATAATCCTATTGAGTAGTATAAACGAGTGTCGATCCGCAAGGGATAAGATTTAAAGTCTTGAACGATTAAATCACAATCTTTCGAAAGGCTAGACAAAATTTGAAAATCAAAGAGTTATTTTTTATCAATGTATTTGGCAAAAATTAAAAGTAAGTAAAGTAAAGATAGATATGTGAATTTCTAGGGTTTGGGCACACCGTTGTTACTTCAATTCGCTTTGATTCTTATCTTATTTGATGTTGGTTTTTAGTTGTTGTATGAGAGTTTCTAATCCAATTTAGTGATTACCGCTTTCGCCTAGCAACCACCCTACTAATCAAGAGATCCCGTTAAGGCTTGTCTTGACTAATGGAAGAAAATATGTGACTAGCCCAAAAGAATTTAGACTTCACTTATTGGGTACGTCGCCCTACTATCTTGGTCATGTTGGGTGTTCCCATGGTAAGACACAACAATGCGACATTCGTCTGCGAATGTTGAGACTCCCATGTATACTTTTGTTGATCCAATTAGTGGTATCTCCGGTTAAGATTTTCACCACTAATCTAGTATTTTTATTCTCCTTTAGCCCAAAGATGACTAACTTCCATGTGTGACCATCACATGACGATCTAGACTAATAAATACAAAAGACTTAACAATGATCAAATAAAAATATATATCAAAGCATCATGAGTAACAAGGTTTACTGCCAACCCTAAGAATCTAAACTTAGCCGCTGAACGACATGTTTACAAAGAGATAAGAGAAAGATACAACCATACACGAAGTACCCTCCTACTTAGTCTCTACACACTCCTCTCTTCTCACTTAAGAAAATATAAAACCAAAGATACAAAGATAGATTTTTTTTGTTCAGTCCATAGGGCTTAAATAGGAGTGAAGGGGCGCCTGGAGATGAGTGGAGTCCAAGTTATCTGATCTGGATACAGCTGTTGCAGTTATTCACCAAAGGGCGTCTTGGGTACGGTCCGTATTGGCTAATATGGACCGTACTCCCACTGTGTCGCTGCAGGAGTTAATGCGTATTCGGCCATCTTTGGTCCGTACTGGGGCTCTGGTCCGTATTGGCTAATACGGTCTGTACCAGAGCCTTAGTCGATGAGCTGCGCTTTTTCGATCGACCCGATTCTTGCTCCAAATGATGTAAAATAGCCTCAAAACATGGTTCATGCACTAAAACATAAAATAGGGCAACAGTAATATTTTTCACATAATAATTAAACATAAATGTAAGAAAATAAGGCAAAACCTAAGTAATGAGCATTAATTATACAAGTTTTTGCTCTTTGAAGTGTAAACAATGTACAAATTTGTTCTTTCAAATTAATGTGAGATTACACGAACACAAGTAATGAACTTGTACAAGATTCAAACATGAAAAAGGTTAATTTTAGATTTAACTTGTACAAGATTCAAACACGAAAAAGATTAATATCTCATGGAATAAATATCTACATCCCAGCCACTTAAATGAGTTTTTAAATAACTGTTAATCATTTTTTAGAAATTAAGGTCTCTAAAGTTTCTAACTCTCACATCTCTGAAATTAATTTTTAGAGTTTCTATTAAGCCACGTCAGCAACAAATTAAAAATGAGAAATAATTTGAGCCAATTATTTGATCAGCATGGAGTTTATAAATAATTTCTTAATAAGAAACTTTACTGCATAATTTCTAAACAAGAAACTCTCCCACATCCGTGAAACTGGATTAAAAACTACCACATAAGATTAGAAACTCTAATAATACCAGGGATGTAAATGCTCTATTATGTAAGTATACATAAATTAGTTATTTGTTGACCATTTTCATCAATGCCACATAACAAGAGTTTATAATTTTTTTATCAAAATCTTTTATAAAACTCATCCTCTAGGGGAAAAAATAGTTACAAGTTGAAGGCCATATTAGATCTCACTTTCATTGGTGCACGTCAAACCCATTCACCCTGGAGTCTGAATCTTCTGCGTTACCTCATCGTTTGAGTTTGAATCTAGATCAAACTTGTAATGCATGAGGTCACTTTTGAAATTGAGCCAATATAAAAGGAACGGACCGGATTCAAACTTAAAAGGTGAGGTACCCTAGGTGATATGAATTCATTCACCCAGGTCGCCTGACTGCCTGAGCAAGAGCTTTGACTTTTTTTTTCATTTCCATATACGGTTTTGTATACAATTTACTCTTCAGAAAGAAAAACACAATAATAATTTTGCTGTCATAAAATTGTAGCGGATATGTCAAATAAAAAATGGTTCAAATTAGATCAAATGTTTCTCACAAAAATAAAACATGATTTTAGATCATTTGATTTCAGTCAGACAACTTCTTTTTCAATGAACTTATAAATGTTATGTAGACGAAAAATCTTTTGAAAAAAATATTTGCTAATTAAAAAAGAAAAGCAAAAGATAAAACAATTTTTTTACAACAGAGCATCCATTACATTTCCTAAATAACAACTACCACGTCTCTATATCAAGAAACTAAAAAAACAACAAAGAAAAAAAAAACTAAAAAAAGATAAATTAAAAAGTAAGTCTAAGATTTTACTTCTAAGCTTCTCCGCCGTGTAATCCGAATGTAACAAAAAACCGCAACAAAAATCGAAAGCGCAAGCCCACAAACAATTATCTTCCCTCCAGCAAACGCTTTGTCGAAGGGTTTATGTCGATGATGCGCAGAAACAGAGGGTGATTTTGCAAAATTGGATTCCATGGCTGTCAATGAAATGCTCATCAGGGGTGCATTTGCAAAAAAACCAGGCTTAAGTATCATCATTTGCATGTCATTGGTTGTGAAAGAAGAGCTTAGAGGTCTACACATTGCAAAATTTATGAAACAACTAGATGCCATTAGAACACAAAGAAGGAAGCAAGCCATTATTTGCTCCAAAAATGGAGAGAAGGATTCTAGAGAGAGAAATGAGGTGTGTGTTAGATGTTTGACAGTTTGTGTGAGAGAGAAAGCTATGGTGGTCTTTTAAAGGAAAAATTATTTTGTTTAATTATTTTTTATTTGGGAGTGGATCATGGGTTTGCATTGTTTATGTCTCAATTAATTCCTGCTGGTTGAAATGATTAATTTTAGTAGAGGGACAATAAAACACTTTCTAAAGTTCCCAATTTGGTCCGGGTCGAAATCAAAATCCATTAAAACCCGTTAAAAATAAATAAATTATTCGCTAGTATTTTATGAATTCATCTCAACTGAAGTAAATTGGGACTGTTCGATCTTTTGGCACAAATATTAAAGAGGCTCCGTGATTTTCACCTCGGATTCTGATCGAACAGACCAGATCTAATCTCAAATATTTTGTTACCTCAGAGAGGATATGGACTCGTAATTTATAGCGGTACATAATTCATTCTAATAAGTTTTGAAATAGAATTCACTTCCCTCCCTCCACTCCTGTTTCTTTGTGTCTTCTCCCATTTTTTACTCCATCAGGAGAACCAAAGAGAGTTGACACCAACAGCTCTAGTCATCAACTCTCTCCTCTCCCGGCAGCCCACCACGCCACTCTGCCACAGCTCCACTGCCTCTGTCTTCTTGTCCTCTTACACCTCCGTTGGGACAGAGAGAGTTGGCGACAATAGCCCTAGCTGCCAACCCTCTCATCTCCCGGCACCCTACCATCCCGTCACACCCTCGCATCTCTCCACCCTATTTGACCATGTTCGTCTTTTTCGTCGCACCACCTCCTACTTTCTCTACTCGCTGCACCTGATCTCACCATAAAAATTCAGATCTAGATTTCCTCCTACCCATTGCCCTCGCTACTCCTCTCTTCCCCCGCCTCTAAACCCTAGACCGCTTCCTTCCTCACTTTGTCACCCTTCCTTACCACTAAAACCGCTACACAAAACCTTAGATAGGGCAGGGGAGGTCAAGATCCGTGCCGGCCTCTCTAGCCCGCAAACCAAACCAAAAAAAAAAATGTCTTTTCTTCAGTCGCTGGCCAGTTGATGTTGAAGGTCATCGGTGTCTACTTCCAATGGAAAGTGTTTGTTATTTTAATTTTAATTGTTATGATATTTGTGTTGTTAAATGTTAAAGTTTAGAAGTTGATGTTTTTAGATGTGATGTCAACATTTAGATGTTGATGTATTGTAATGTGGATGTTGTTCTGAATGTAGAACAACTGATGTAATTTTATGTTTAATTAATGAAAATATACTGTGGCTGCCAAGGTTTAAAAAAAAAAAAAAGTTTTGAAATATGCGGTGGTTAGAAATTAGGAATTTTTTGTATTTGTTATATCAGAACATGGGTTTGGATGTATATTTGGTTCGAACTTAAGACCCGAAACCCATAGATAGATCATAGAGAGCTGGTGGGGAAATTTAAGGTGGTTACCGAGGAAATGATTATCACCCGATTTGGCAACCAGAAAGTGACAAGTGTCACCTATTTGTTTTTCTTGGACTTTGTAGCCGGACTATGTTCTGTTTTCGATAGCACAGTAGCACCCCACCCAACAAAAACAGAGAGAAACAACGACTATGTTCTTGTTTTTGTTTTGAAATGAGAATGATTCTATTCCTATGCAAAATTAGATTATTATATTTTTATGTATTCTAATTAGGAACCTTTCTCTGATTCGGCTCCTCTTTAATTGTGGGAATTTATTAGATGGTATTTTAAGATTTAAGCTGTTCATTTTATATTGGACAATTCTGATCGAATCTAAATTGTTCAGGGGAATGGAGATGGTTCGATGGATATCATATCGAATATGGTTAGGGCTGCAAACGAACCGAACCGAATCGAACTTACTTCCAGTTTGAGTTTGGTTTGAATTAATTTCGAACTAAGTTTGATTTGAATTAATTTCGAACGAACTCAATTTCGAATCGAATTTTTTACGAACTCAATTTCGAACTTTTACGAACTTTGTTACGACTTAAGAGTTATGACTTATGGCTGGGCCATAGTTCGAAATTATAGTACTTCAATAAAAACTCAGACATTCTGAATTCTAATTACACAGTACACCAAAGTTTATATCAAAGTTCATTACAAATACCAAAATTTATATCAAACACCAAAGTTTAGTACAATCAATCAAAGTTCAGTACAATCACAGAATCCAAAGTTTTTCAAATAGCCAACAGGAGCAACATCACCAAAGTTTTCAAATATCCAAAGTATTCAAAGTACAATTTAAATATCAATAGAAGTACAGAACAATCACCAAAGTTTTAGAATTATTACAAACCCAAATATTATCCTAAATAAAACATTAAAGTTCATTATCAGCGGAAATTAACGGTTCACGTTTGAGTTAATTTCGAACTAAGTTTGGTTTGCGAACCTATTTCGAACGAACTAGGTCCAGTTTGAGTTTGGTTTGAATTAATTTCGAACGAACTCAATTTCGAATCGAATTTTTTACGAACTTTTTCAAATCAAACTCGAATCGAATTATGAACTACGAATTTTTTGTGCAGCCCTAAATATGGTACATTCGGTCGATGTCTGATCAGAACTGTTCAATTGACATTAAGATGCGCATAAACAACTTTAGAATTCATGAGAATCAAATGCACACTAATCTTTACGACTCTAAAATGCCGTGTTTAAATCAAATGCATACTTAATTTTTCTATAATGATTAATCACTATTTTAATTGCAAATGAAAAAAATATTTATGTAACATTCTACAAAATACATACAATAAATTAATAATTAAAACGACCAAAAATACAATAATAAATACAAACAAATTAGCATTTTAAAAATGGGTGGGGGTTTTGTCCAAACGGTTTTGGACAAAGTCTCATCCAAAGCCATACCTAAACCGTCCGATTTGCATCAAAATTCATACAGACATTTAGATTCAAGGAGCCATTTAAATTTATTAAGATTTAAATATGTTTGCACGAATCTCAATACAAATCGGACGTTTAAGCTTGGCTTTGGATGAGGCTTTGTCCAGAGCAGTTTGGACAAAACCCAATCCCTTTAAAAATAAAACATCAAACTGAAAAATATAGATAAATTAAATTAAGTACATCATCAAAATAATTAGGTTATCACCAAGTTCTTATTTCTACTTTGAAAATTATATGAATTAATATGTTCTAAACGTTTCCAAATTCTAGTACGAAATATCAAGAATTTCTGAAAGGTATTTTTTTACACATAAAATTTGATCTAAGTATTTTTTTATTAATCGTTGTAGTAAAAGTCAAATAATTTCCTTGAGCCACCATATAACAAGTTGTGATATATTATCCTCTATGTAGCTGGCTCCTGATCCAAGTTGTGATATGTTTATATTCTACTAATGAATCCTCTTAAAAGAACTTAATTAATCTTTGAGTATATATATGTGGAGTAGACTGGCCGAAATTTTTAAATATACCATTGTAAAAAAAAAAAACCAAAAGACCACTGAAACTGGAAAATTCGACAAATACCTGGGCCATAATAACAAATGGCAGCCATATTCTTGGGAGCTGTCATTGTCGTTGCGGCCCCTCAAAAACAAAAATTTCAGCATACTACAGTGAATTTTTAGGTTTTTGAGGGGCCGCAACAACAAATGCCGGCTCCCAAGAATAGGGTCGCCATTTGTCATTGTGATCCTCGTATTTTTTTGAATTCTCCAAAATTTGTAGTTTTTTTTTGTGAGAATGGTATTAATAAAAATTTCGGGTAGACTGGGGTGTTCTTAAGTTCACCGAGCCTCTGGGTGAATTTAGCTTCAAAACCTATCAAATTGGCTTCAAACCACAAATCTAAACCGTTGAAACCGATCTACTTCACGAGTGATGCGTTTACATGCAAAGTTTTTAAATTTTCAAATTAATTTAGTATAAAGTAAAGTGGTCAAAATTAGAAGGTTATAAATTAGTTTTAATGCATTCATTTTTTGAACATTTTTTGACCGCTTGACTTTATACTAAATTAATTCGAATATTTAAAAATTTCGCATGTAAACGCATAACTCGTGAAGTAGATCGGTTTCAACTGTTTGAATTTGTGGTTTGAAGCCAATTCGATAGGTTTTGGAGCTAAGTTCATCCAGAAGCTTGATGAGCTTAAGAACACCCTAGTTCTACTCTTATATATGTGGCTTTCTTAGAATATAAATTAGAAGAATTTAATGATATGTAATGTCTCCCTCTCTCTTCCCTCGTATCAAGTACAACTACTGGAACATATCACATGTTAATTCATAATTGCAATCATGTGATATGTTAATATGTTATAGTGGTTATCAACAGTATTTTAAAATTATGTGCAAGTAGATCCACAGACAAAGCTAAGTGAATGAGTAGTTTTATGTTTTTCTTCTTCTTCTTCTGTTTTTCAAGAAAAAAAATTGGTTGATTGCTGTCATTGGTTTAACAGACACTAGAGATTCTCTCTTTATAGTTGCATTAGCATGTGCTGGCTAAGCATTAATCATGTAATTTAACAAATATATTATTCATGATTTGTTCAAATCATTTTCATGATCTAATATAATTATTAATTAGAAACTTCCTGACACACGGATGCAAGGTCTTACGCACTTAGTCCCTCCTGCAATCTTACACAAAATTTGCAAGTATCAAAGAAATATTCGTGTTTATTTCAATGTCAAAATGTAATTCCACTTCCTGAGCATAAATAAATTAATGCTTGCCATTGTAGCAGTCTGGCAGTCTCTGGTAGATCTCATACATGGAGATGGAGTACAAGAAGGGGTGCAAACGGATTGGATACGGATCGGATAGTGGTAAAATCATATCCATATCTATTTTTAATTTTTAGATATATATTAAACTATGAGGAGGGTTCAAATGCACCATAATTTTTGTGCTCCAATATGCTCCACATTCTTTATCTCTATTTTCAAAGTCCGAATAGTCGATCCGAACCGTTCAACATGATCTTCATAATAAAATATGTTTGGAGACCAAATTTTATATTTTTTAGAATTTGTTTACTATTTTTTTAGATAGGTACAATATCACTTTATCGGATGGTTCAGAATCTCCTTAAAAAAGTGATTTTGTACCTATCTAAAAAAATAGTAAAAAAATTCTAAAAAATATAAAATTTGGTATCCAAGCATATTTTATTATGAAGATCATGTTGAGCGGTTCAGATCGACTGTTCGGACTTTGAAAATGGAGATAAAGGATGTGGAGCATATTGGAGCACAAAAATAATAGTGCATTTGAACCCTCCTCATAAACTATATGATATTTATCTACTATTCGGATACGGATAATTAAAATTCAAAACCATATCCGTATCCATATCCGCAAGAATATTCGGATATCGGATATCTGTATCTAATTTTTGAATATGGATGCGGATACGGTATGATAATATCCGACCCGTTTGCACCCCTAAGTACAACACATTCGTACTACCTTAGTAAGTAGGAAACTTGTTATATTAATTTCTAATTTATGGTTTAATTTTGTACTAATATGTCAGGCCAATTAATTCGATTGGGGAATTCAGATACAGTGCAACACCTGACGAAATTTCTAGCTATATATATATCATTTTGGTTATTTTAAGATTAATTCAAAATGCAGCACAAAATTAATTCTAAACATGAATAAACTTATGCAATGTGCTTGTTTGCATTAAGTTGATGTATTTTTATTTCGCCAAATAAATTTGTGCACACATTTATTACATAATAGAATGTATATTGGTTGGTTTTGGTGATTATAACCTTAAGGGTTTGAACATATATTAGTTGGTTTTCAAAGTGAATTGATATATCTTTCAAATGATGACACAAATGCTCTTATTCTAATATGTAATCAATGCATACAACACACCGTTAATGCAATCTATCCAATTTTGATGCATAATATTTAATTTTTATTTATATAGTATTGCAAATAGATCTAAGTACATATAAATGATAAAATACAAAAAAATGGTTTGCATAGAAGATTTGGTGTGTTTAGGATTTCAAATGCGGTTCAAATTATGAAATGGTATATGCAACATGTAAAATGTGGCAAGTCTTTTTTTTTTTTTTTTGCTGTACAACCAAGGTAATAAATATCCAGCAAATAGAATAAAAATATCTCCTGATACAAAACTTAAGGTTAATTGTTTGTAAATAATTTCTTGCCTATAACTAGTCTGGTACAGATGTAGATAGAGCAAAACTAGGATGTGTTGTGCTCACTAAAGGATTTGTTGAGCATAAAAATAAAATTTATCGAATTAACTTCAAATGAGATGAATCTAAACCGTTGAAACCAATTTACTTCACGAGTGATGCATATACATACAAAATTAAAAAAAAAATTCGAATTCATTTAGTACGAAGTCAAATGGTCAAAAATTGATGAAAAATGAATGCATTAAAATAACTTGTAAAACTTCATTGTTTTGCATGTACAAAATCATATTTTTTACCACTTGATTTTATACTAAATAAATTCAAAAATTTCAAAATTTTGCATCTACAAGCATCACTCGTAAAGATCCATCTCGTTTGAAGTCAATATGATAGATATTGGAGTTATGCTTACCAAATCCTTTGGTGCCTTTGGTGAGCACAATACACTCTAGCTTTGCTCGATGTAGAGATCATGTAATGATGCTTCACATTTAACATTGCTGGATACAGTATTTAACAATAGTAAAAAAGAACAACGATTAGGGTAGAACTAGGGTATTCTTAAGTTCACCAAGCTCCTTGGTGAGCTCAAGTCTAAAACCCATCGGATCTGCTTCAAACGACGAATCCGAACCGTTGAAACCCGTCTATTACGAGTGATGCGTCTACATGCAAAAATTTTATACTTTCGAATTAATTTAGGATAAAGTCAAGCGGTCAAAATTAGAAGGTTAATAAATTAATTTTAATGCATTCATTTTTTGACATTTTTTGACCACTTGACTCTATGCAAAATTAATTTTAAAATTTAAAATTTTTGCATGTAGACGCATCACTCATAAGGTAGACGGGTTTCAACGGTTCGGATTCGTCGTTTGAAGCCGATCCGATGAGTTTTAGACTTGAGTTCACCAAGAGCTTGGTGAACTCAAGAGCACCCTAGTTCTACCCCAACGATTACAGTTGAGTAATATCCTCGGCAAACTTAATGGTAATGTTTTTTTCCAGGTACCAAAAAGAAAAACATTGAAGTACCTTCATCATAAATAAATTATAAAATTGCTCTAATGGAACATTACCAACAAATGTAAAACATGTTTATAACACAAAAACCCAAACAAATGCATTTTTTTTTTTTTCTATTTCTAGTGCATACCGAAAATTTCTTCTGGTGGATCATAAATATGCTTCTGTGGGAAAAGCTCCTCGAAGTCTTGTTTAACCCTATTTCGCAACAACGGGTGTGGTAACAACCCCTTCAGTAAAATCCTAAATGGTAATGCCTCAGGCGGGTCGGGTGATTTTTTCATATCTTCATATATGTTCATGGCATCAGCCGGAGACCCGTATCTTAAAAATCCGCGAATGACTTCACCGTAAGTCTGACCATCGGGAAATAAGTTCTCGTTTCGCATGCTATTCCATACTTCCATTACTGCCTCCATTTTTTTCGATTTCGCCAAGGCAATAATCAGGTCCTTGTACAGGAACACATCTGGTTTGTACCAGTCATCCTTTTGAATGATTTTAAAGATCTTAAAAATACATAAAAATGGAAAAAAAAAAAACTCAGATAAATTATTCTCTAAGCAGAGATAACTGTAATGGATTGATTAAGGTACAAAATGGTTCCAGTATACTATAGTGATACATAAACTGTAGGATTCTGGATCCTATGAAATAACTCAAATTTTGAGTTTAGATCCGGACGGTCTGATAAGAATCTGGACCATTCCGGCCGGAGATAAAATGCATCGGGTTACTTTAATATTTGTGCCAAAGCAAATCTGAAGGTCCGGATCTAAACTCAAACTTTGAGTTACTCTAGGTGATGTAAATTCTAAACAGTAGTGCTATGGTAATATTGGTACAGGTATCATAATGTTCCAAACCTCACAACACATGTAAAAAAATTATATATATTTTACCAAAATTAAGGTTACAAAAGCTGACATATAAATTCACACAAAATCAAAGACCAATGCAATGTTCAAAGTTTAAATTAAACACAAAAGAGGCATTTTACTAGGACCAAAAATTAAATTAAACAAACCCTTAGTTTGATTAAAAGAGAAGATAATACCTTTAGTGCCAAATCAACCTCTTGTTGCCTCTCTAGTTCATTGAGCACTGCAATTTTGTCTGATTTGAGAAGTCTCATAACATGCTTTTTAACAAAAGCTTGCATCTTTTCTTTATCTCCTTTAAACCTCTTCAATCCCATAATTACAAAAAGAGCCTCCTTTCCAATCATTTTCTTGCCTCGCCACAGAGGCCCCCTTGGCCTCCCATCGTGAAATCCGCATAACAAGTTCAAATTGGAGAGGGAATGGGGCGAAAATTGAGTTAGGTTTTGGGAATTTGTTGTGAATATTGTCGGGGAGGAAATAAACCTCCTTAGGTTTGATCGGAGAAGGAATCGAATCGCCATTAGAGAAACTAGTAAAACCTCAAATGCGGGTTTGGAAAGTGGAAGCCTTCACTTCTGAGATGAAAGAAAGAAAATTGGGCCGTACTTTTTGGGCCTTTTGTTGGGCCCAAAAATCTAAGTAAAAAATAATAACAGAAGAAATCAATGTAATATGTTCCAGCTGAGAGCAGGTCGGGTCCGATGCCCATCGGCCTCAAATTTGGGTCCGATGAATTTTGGGACCGTCCGATCTGTTTTAAGATTCGTGCGCATGAATTTTAATGCAAATGCGAAAGTTGCGGGCACGAATTTTAAAGCAAATCGGACGGTCATCAAACCCATCGAACTCACTTTGAGTCCGATGGCATCAGACCCAAATTGACCTCGTTCCAGCTGGATCTAACTAGCAGTAATCATATCAGCTGTAAAGAAAATTACTGTGAAGTTCTATATGCTCTCTCTTTTTGTTTTCTCTGGAAAAATGCTTTAACACATAACTTGTTTGGTTGTGGCTTAAAGTTAAGGAGGATTAAGTTGCTTATTTCAAATTAAATGACTTTAGTTATTTTTGTTTGATTGGAGTTTGTTACTTTTAAGTCATGGCTTAAGCTATTTTTGTTTGGTTGGATTTGTTACTTAATGTGATGGATGAACATTGTATTGTATATATATTGTTGTATTTTTTGTATATTGTTATTTGGAAAATGTATTGTTGTATTAATACAGGAAGGGAATAATTTTAAATAATTATTACATGAATTTTGACAAAACATGCCAAGAATATACATGCAACATTGTGTACTAGTATCCAAATTCACACAAAACACTCTCTTTTACCAAACCAAAAATCATATTTCAATCAAATGTTTAATGTTTAAAAAAATACAAAAAATGTATTTTTATTAGGGCCCATTTGAATAAACGAACACAAACTGTATCTAAGCAAACACCAAATATCAAACCACAAAATGACCAAGTTGACCAAACGAAAGCATCATTTTTCCAATCATTTTTTTATCGTGGTGTTTGCACGAAACATTCATGATTCATGTTGGCGCTGAAATGCGCAAAATCAGAGTTTGCATCCACTGCGAATTTTGTCATAAATAAAAACTCATAAAATGCTTACATTTGCACTTCTGTTTCGCCATCATTTTCTATGAAAATTTATGTTCACAATTAACGAAATAGCCTGAAAATTTGTAACTCCTTTATATTGCCAAAATAGCCTAAAAATTTGTAACTCGTTTAACATTATTGACATGTGAACCGCACATCATTTACAATGGAAAGATGCATCATTTTACTTTTCTCAGAATTGAGTTCATAGACTCACTTTTTAACATATTACTTAAAAAGAAATTTCTCAAGAATTCTAAATAGACCTCGTGGTAGGTACATGCATGTCATGCGAGAAATCCGGTTGTTGGTAACAAATTCGAAGTTAGCCAAGGGGAAGGAAGTATATGCAGTGCATGATGGGCTGTTGCAATTTTAAAAAAAGATATTGTAAAAGATTATGAATGATATTTCATACTACTGTACCAGCAAGCTCAAATAACTCATACTAATGTACCATTAATTATATCAATTCAAACAACATTCGAGAGTCGAAAGCCAAAACAAGATAGGACAATAATTTCTCTCAAATGTTATTTCTGCTTGTAAGGCTAACTATATTAGTACTTTAATACAATGTTTATCTCATATTATTTTCTATTATTTTTTTTAAAGAATAATCAGTTTCTTTTCTCATTCATAAACAATATTAGAACCTAATTAATTTATAATTATTTAGTTTTCTCAAATATCTGAGATGAAAAATTAAGTTGTAATGTTGTACACTTGTATTAAGCTTATTCATGCATGATAGCAATTAATATACAAATAATTTTGTATTGAACGAAGAAAATTGACAAAAAACATAAGCGTCCATAAATTTTAAAGAGATAGAGAAGTTAATCACACAAAGTTCATTTTATTCATATGGTCCGATGGGTTATTTCTAAAGCAACGAAATGCGTGTAAAGAAATACAAATAGTGTGAGTAACATAATTAATGTATAAAATAATACAACTTAAATTCAAATGTCTTTTATCTTTCATGTCTTTGTCATACCTCACCCTTTTAAATGATTAACAAAAAAAAAATATGAGACTTAAAATGTAACAAAATAAAATTATTAGATATAATTAATCTAACATCAGTGACAACGAGTTAGTTTGAAAACCTTGACAACTAAAAAAATAACTCATAATTTTGAAATCAGGCTAGTAAAATATAATTTATGCCAGAATTTACAACGGTCCATATTTAACCCATTTGATGAAACAAAAAATAATTTTAAAGTATGTATGAAAACTAATGCACAACCAAATCAATAGAAAATAAAATAGCATTACTATACTTTATTGTTTTTTAAATTCTTTTGATATAATTTGAAAATGTCTTGTCAAATTTATCAAGATAAGATGAGATCAAGGCATAATAAACCTATAATTTATATTAAATTTTTTTTTATACACACAAGTGGTAGTTACAATACTTGGGCTTTTTACTGGTTATTACTCTAAATATGATGCTTAAACAAATTGGGGGATAAGAGAAAATTATATGTTGTTGTATATATGTGTTGCTTAGAGGGACTCAGCTAGGGTTGAAAATTATAGTAAACAATAGATCAATAGACAAGTTCAAGAGCATTTCATGTGTTGTTCTTCTTTTCTACTTTTCATTTTTTCAAGTCAGTAGTTTTAAATACCTACTAACGATTTTATTGATAAAAAAACATATTTACAATGAGTCAAATAATCTTAAGTTTTAGATCTACTCTTTTATTCTTACGAAATTATCTAAATTATAATTTAATTTTCTAATTCTATTTAGAGCAAAGCTAGGGTGTGATGTACTCACCAAGAGAGTTTGGTGAGCACAACTCCAAAAGTATATTGGATTAGCTTCAAACGACGAATTCAAACCGTTGAAATTCATGTACTTCATAAGTGATGCATGTACATGCAAAATTTTGAAAGTTTCGAATTCATTTGTTACAAGGTTAAGCGGTCAAAGAAATGAACCATTTATAAGTTATTTTATAAGTTGTTTTATATATTTATTTTTTATTATTTTTTTGACAGCTTGAACTTGTAGCAAATAAATTCGAAATTTTCAAAATTTTTGCATGTAAATGCATCACTCATGAAGTACATGGATTTCAACGGTTTGAATTCGCCGTTTGAAGCCGATCCGATATACTTTTGGAGTTGTGCTCACCAAATTTCAAGTTGCGGTTGTGTTAAAAATGAAAATCTGACCAAATCGTGGTTATTTGGTTTAACTTTTTTTTTAAGATGTTAAAAATAAAAATTTTGGTGAAAATTAACAATGATCCATATTCAACACATTTTATGTAATATCGAATTATTAAAAAATATGTAGAATTAGTACACAAACAAATTACAAGGAAAATATCATATTAATGACTTTTTTTGTTTTTGAAACTTTTTTGACATGATTTGAAAATTTACTGTAAAAAATATTGTTCAAATAAGACATTATCAAGGGATCAATATTATTAATCCCTATAGTTCAGATTATTTTTTTAATACACAAATAGCTAGTTACAATACTTCTATTATGTTTAATTGAGAATCAAGAGCTTGAAAAGAAAGGAAGGTTAATTATTTTGTTATTTGACTCTCCTAATTAAGGGACCCTCTGGCAAGGGACTAGCATCCTGATTTTTTTACTACATATTCTTCAAATATTATGCTTAACAAAAATTTTAGGAAAAGAGAAAATGATATGGTGCTGTATATATAGGGCTGTAAACGGATATGGATATCCGGGCGGATATCTGCTCCGAATCTGGATCTAAACTGATACGGATATTGCGGATACGGATAATTATCAATTATCCACATAAGATCCGAATACGGATATGGATAGTAATACCTAAACGGAGCGGATATCCAGATCATCTGAAACCCAATAAATTTTTTCGGACCCGCTAATTTTTTTTTTTTTTTTGCCTTCAAGGAGATTTGAACCCATGTCATGTGAGGTGAGACTGTGAGAGTCTAAGCAACCAAGCTACAAACCACTATACCACACTATCTTTTGTTACTACTTCTTTATTTTGTTTGTATATTATACAATGGAATGAATATCTTATATCTCCCATCTTTCCAACATTAATATCTCCATCAACTTACAATTATTCATTTATTTTCATATTTAAATTTTATTAATTATTAATTATATCTTAAAGTTCATATAACTCAATATCCGACAATTATCCGTTCTATATTCGAATCCGTATCCGTAAATTATCCGCTCCGTATCCGTATCCGTTTAAGGCAGATATGGTTTTAAATTTTGATATCCATTTACTATATGTATCCGTATCCGTATCCGTATCCGCTCATTGAAAGGCGGATACGGATTTGGTAGCATTATCCGCTCCGAATCCGCTCCGTTTACACCCCTAGCCTGTATATGTTATATTATTTCAAGCATTGTTGAATATCACTAGATAAAAATATAGAGATGTAGAAAACTGAGCTTTGGAACTGATAGGGCCCTGGGCCAATGAGTTATAATTGCCGATTTTGTTTTTTACCATTTTAAAAAAAATAAACAATTTAACAACTTTTTTGAAATTTTTTATTTTACCACCTCTGGAGTCTAAACCTGCGAAACCAAAAGGTTGATTCTGCAGGTTTCATTAAAAATAAAAAATAATTTAACAATTTTTTTTTGAAAAATTCTATTTTACCACCTCCGCAACCTAATTCTGCGAAACTAGAAGTTTGGTTCTGTATGTTTAAACTGTGGAACTAAGTTTGGTCGCGCAGTTTAAACCCGCGGAACTAACATTTTGGTTTTGCAGGTTTAGGCTGCAGAGGTGAAAAATGTATTTTTTTTTTTTTTAAAGAAAAAGTGGTTAAATTGTTTATTTTTTTAAAGATGGTAACAAAAGAAAAATGTGTTTATTATTTTTCTATTTTTTATATTTTACAAAATGTGTTTATAATTAATGAAGAATTATTTTTGCATTACGTCGTAGAGATAAAATTTTTAAAAGTTGTATTTTTAATTATTTGACTAAGTGTTAAACTTTGATTATTACTTTTTATAATCATTCACAAAAGTAGTGAATACATTGTATATTAGACCCAATATTTGTATATTTAAATATAAAGAGATTTATAATAAGTATATATAATTAATTTTGGAATATTGAATGAAATAAAATATTTCTCTTTTTTCATTCGTGGGTCAAAACTGTAAAACAATCCACCAGTACTGATATTATTTTATTGTCTTCTACATATTGTTTAGGTATTTTTTGTTATGATTCCTAAGAATATGAATCATTTATATAATGAGTTGGATTATTTTCTTTCATCATTTTTTCTTTCTGAAAATTTGGTGAATTTTAGAGAAGATTGAAAATAGACCCTTACTTAATTATTTTATATTGATAAATGATAAAACATGATTTTTTTTAAAAATAGACCCTTACTTATATTACGATTTCTGGTATTTATTCAACAGAATTTCACTAAAATTTATTGGTACATTGATATTTTTAAAATATTATTTATCTCTCTAACAATCATAACTGTTGGTTTATAAATGTTTTTCAATTTGACAGATTGGTGAGCTCCAAAGAAGAAAAAATTGGGTTTTTTTGCATCAGAAAAAAATTATCTTTTTTTTTAACATTACAGATGTATTTTTTTTAAAATTAAATTATGTTCACGAGAAATTGTGTGTGCATATATAATATATATTTTATTAGATTTGCACATTGTATATAATAAGCAAGATTTTGAATTTTGAATTTAAAAAAAAGCAAAAATTTACCTGTTAATAGAATAATTCAGAAATTGAGCATATAATATCATTTTATTTTAACCAGTGAAAAATATTATGCGCAAGTGTTTCTTATAAAATTTACAAGGGAAGAATGAGCTTTCCTAGATCAAATTTGGCAATAAAAAATTAATAGACTATTTTACTAAAATTGTTGATCTGGACCAAATCGCCATCTGTTTTGTTAAATTACATTTTCTAGCAAAAACAAAGTGTGTATATATATAATGGTCTTTTATAAGAGAACTTGATTTATGTGTCTGTCAAATATGGGCCTTTCAATTTAAATTGGGCCCAAGATTGATATCTACGTGTACTGGATATCTCCAGTTATCAAGGATGGCAGGGGAATATTTAGTACAGCCTCCAGGCACAGGGTACAGTTTAGTCAAGTAACAGACTTTTAACAGACTTTTAACTGTCCATGAGATCCTTTGCACACATAATATCTCTCTTTCTTTTCTCTGTATCCATTCCTCTGTAACGAAATATATGACGGGTTAAGGGTCAAACAGCAGCAGGTAGCTTTTGCATTGAAAATTTATCCAAAAAATAAATATTTCTTAGATTTAATATTTTAATAATCTGTGTTAAAATTTTGTGTTATATGAACAGGTTAATATCATAGTGACAAATCAATAGTTCGGGTTCAGTTCGGCGAGCTCAAAAGTTCGTGATTCGGGTATAATTCGGGAATGAATCGGTACAACAAGGAAGCAAAAAAAAAAACCCAAAAAAACCGTAAAAACAAAAAAAAATTAAAAAAAAAAAATTCCGCGTATTTTCTCGTTTTTATCGCGAATAATTCGTCAATTCGCGAATAAAACGTATTATATGTTTTTCTGCATTTTATTCGGAGTTCGATTCGGTAACGTCGAAAAAACTAATTATACGCGAATTATACGTGAATTTTGTCACTATGGTTAATATGTAAAATTAGTATGACAGTAACTCGCTACACAAACCAGTATGACAGCAACTTGGCACAGAAACAATTAAAAGAAAACAAATTGTGGCGAAGGAACTAGAGAACAAAAAAAGAACCGCTTGTACGGTACTACTCATACAGTGCTTTTCTGCTTTTCACATGAGATTCTCTTCTTCTTCTTCTCAATCCATCATATAACTCTCCATTTTAACACACAATCTCTCAATTCATACAAGTTCCTCAAATAAGTTGCAAATTAATAGCAATCCAAAT